>VZRZ01002431.1:189806-264645 GCA_013398175.1 Climacteris rufus | reverse complement strand
GCCTGTGTCCGCGCCTGTGTCCGCGCCTGTGTCCGCGCTGTCCCCTCCCGCCGGCCCCGGCGCAGCGCGGGGGCTCAGCGAGGACGGGCCGCCTCCCCGCCGCCTCCCCCGCCTCCTGCCCGGCCCTCCGGCTGCCGGGATTTCGGGGATGAATTCCTCCCACGGGGAAACGAGCTCGCACACGGAGCGAGCGGCAGACGGGCTTGACGAGGGCACGAAGCCTTTCTCTGTCAGAGCTGAGCCTGTCATTGTGCTGAGCCAGTGCCAGCGCTAATTTTACATGTGATCCTTCAAGTCATGTTCCACAAGACTTAAAATGACACCTACAATGTCATAAAAATGATGTGTGACAGCTTTTGTGACACTCCTCAGGTCTGAGGATGAGCACAGCCCGACTCCCTTCAGCCAGCCCTAGGATCAGGAGGCTCAAGAAAGTCCCACGCTGCAACGCCAAACTCTGCTGCAGCACGGCAGATCACTTGGCATCACTGGGTTTAAATTTAATACCACATGGAAAAACCGTGTCATAACAACACATCCAGGCTGCAAACTGAACTCTCTGAAATCTGGAATTGGCACCACGACTGAAGTACGTGCTGCAGTACCTGTGCCAACATGTATGTGCGTTGCAGTAAAGTCCTAATAAATATTCACAAATAAATCAAATCAGTTGAGACTTAGACATTCACTTTGATTCTTCCTTATGCAACTGCCAAAATACAACCAAAGGCAGGTGTTAGCAGTGCCCGTGACAGCCTAGGAAAGACAGGATGGCTGTCCTAAAGTTTGGCTCTCTGACAGGTAGTCTTTGTATCACCATAATCAAGTGAAAAAACAACTGGTGAAGCTGAGGGAGGAGAAGGAGTGGGTGGTAACAGTTTAGAGGCTTTCTGGAGGAACTGGCGTATGAATAATACCCTTAATTGCTGCAACATGCTATTGTAAATGGTCTTGTCTTCTTTCTTTTCCAGGCTCATAAGTTAGCCTATCATTTTAAATAACTATACATTAAATGCAGTTTTGACTTATGTTCTAGCTACAGAAATGTTGGGAATAACCACCTCAGGAAGTTTGTTGCCAAGATTTTTTTTAATCTTACAAAATCCATGGCTATTGCTTCCATCATAAAAACTGGAACGACTATGAGTGCTTGAAAATATATAATCCTGTACTATAAGACTTCAGACCGAGGTTGCAAAGTACTCCATGTATAGTGCTCTTTTTTGCTAGGTCTATTTATGTATCTTTGGGAAACAGCAAATAGCTGTGCAAGGTACACAGCTCGTTTACTGAGATGTTTTTCATGAGAAAACACCTTCTTGTAGAAGCTTTATTCAGATCTCTCTGCAGTGCTCAAAAGCCTCTCTCTGACATCATACATCCTGCTATAAGGAACTTCCAAAGAGCAGCCCATAAAGATGCTATAAGGAAAGCAACGAGCCGTGTTACCCAGTGCAACCTAAATCACAATAATAGGTTACATGGGCAGGTACTCACAGGCACCCTTTAGGGAGCCCGGGGCGAGCAGTTTGCTGAACAGTTACACTAACAAGTGCTTCCAAGGATTCCTGACCTGTGGCTGCACTGGGGCCAGTGACTGCAGTGCAGAGATAATTCATCAGGTGACCCAGAGAATATTTGCTGTAGGGAACAGCAAGGTGCATAGAAAACCTGTGTGGTTATGTGTCCTCTTATTGCTTCCCTTTACAACTGTAAGACTATTAACCTGCTGGCAGTGCAACTTTTAAAAATATTTTTTTATTTGCAAGTGAGCACAGATGAATAAATGAATGGGCTGGAATATGGGGGCTGGACACAAGATGAAAGATCTGTTCTGTGTAAGTCAACAGTCTTTCAGAGACAAGCTTCATCCTCCCTCATCCAAAGACATTCCTACATAATCACAATAAAAATGCACAGATCTTCCAAAAAATGCAGTTTTCAACATCCCCTAACTCATCCAACTGTAAACCAACCACCAACAGAATATGCAAAAATATTTCTCAAAAAGAAACACTGTTTTCCTACCTTTTTTATCTCAGCTGTGGACCTATTTCAAAGAAAGACAGTCACGTATTGATTTTCTTTCTTAAATGCAGGAAATGGTTCTTCCAAATTTAGCTGAAAATATTATTCAAATTAAATTAATACATTATGTTTGGACAGCAACCAGCTCCATAAAAGTTTAGCAAAGCAACTGTTAGAAGCTGTAAGTAGTTCAAAATAAGACTTCAAGGGCAATCCTGTTCTACTTGGATTCAAGATGGCTTTTAGGACTGAAGAGACAAACTATTATCACTAGAAAGCAAAGAGAATTTTTCTTTTCCAGGAGGCATTCCGCCTGAGGATCTAATCAGTCCTCAGCTTATACTCATTACTTAACAAATCTGGGCAGACTTACAGAAAACCGTAGTACAGATAAGTTCACAGGGCCATCCATGACAGAGTCAAAAAGAAAGCAGACTTTTAAAATCTAAAAATACTGGAATAGCCCTCTTGGAGCCAAAGGCATTACTTAAAATGCAATAATGCCTATCTCTTTGGTATCTTGACACACTATTAAACACAAAAATGCAAGTTCTTCCACCATGTTCCACTCCAACCTCACAGTAATTGGTGCTGGAGATGTTCACATTGACACGAGCTGTAGCAGAGCTTGGCTGGAACACCCTTCTCTGCTCTGGAGCAGAACATTGCAGGCAAGCCTCCCACCTTCCAGAGCCTAAGTCTGGGCTATTTGAGGACATCTGTTTCCTCATCACACTTGCTGAACATGTTCCTCTATAAGTACTTAAATATTCATTGCTGTGTAAGTTTGAACAGGATTCTCTCTGTGCCAGGGAATCCTAAATGATTAGGTTAGCCACATCAGGTATCTAGTGAACTGCATGTGACAGGAAAGGTAGCCAAGGAATCATCATTTGTGAACTCTAAACATGCACAGGGCCTCAGCACTAAGAACTCACTTGTTGACACTGGCATTTACTGAGACAGTAGGTATCTACATTTTTCTGTAGGACTAATTTGGTTTAGGTTGCAGGAGTTAAAAAGATTAAAAACTTGTTTGAGGACAATGTCCTTTGGGGATTTTTTTTTTGTGTTCTTTTTTCCTAATAAGGTGTCTGGGACTTTCTTCTTGAGAACACAATACTGTTTAGAATATCAAACAGGAAATTAAGCCTTCCAGCTAAGGTGAAACCCAGGAATATTTCCTGTTGAACAATGGACTCCAGAGAGAGTTCCTATTTAGATAAGAAAGGGCTGGAAATTCCAGCCACCTTAAAATAGATGAACAAAAGTCCTTCTACTCCAAAAGCTACTGGTTACCTTCTGAGACTCATAATAAGGTCACTTATGCCAGTCCTTTGCCCTGCCAGTCATTTGCCCTGTGGAAGGGTTGACTAAATGTTTTTGTCCTATCTCAGAGACGGAGACTCCAGAACTCCCCAGGTAATTCATATTGATATTTCATAACCTCTACCCTTTAAAGCTGTGTGTCAATATCAAAATGAACTCTTAGTGTATTTCCAGTCTTGCCATACTCACTACAACATGAAGAAGAGATTGTTCCCACCCTTTTAACAGCAGCATTTTACACATTTGAACATCATTATAACACTTTTTGCATTTCCTTTGTTTTGTTTTTTTTTCTTCTTTAAGTTACATAGCACCAGTTTGTCCAGCCTTTCTTTGAGGGTCATGTCTTGTTCACAATGACAAGCACACAAAAATAAAAGGAATATTGCTTTTCTCCTTTTTTGCATTAAGACATTAGCATGATTAAACATGCTAATTCAGTTACCCTTGAATTTCCCTATGGTTGTCTGTCTCTGAAACTTACTAATTAGCCTCCAAAGTAAGACTGTACTTTTAGATGTATACATTTCTGTGTACATTGCAATCCACAATTCAACAAGTAGGAATTTCTGACTTTCCCTCACATGTGTGCTTACAGGTATATAATGTCTAATCCAGGATCCTTTTTGACAATCTTGTGCTCAATTATTTCAATCTAAGTCTGCTAAAGCTCCTGTACTCATTGCCACCTCAGCAAAAAAAAAGCAGAAATTATGCAGTTAGTGTTTTAGTTCCACAAATACTTGGCAAAAAATATAACATCTGAAATGAATTTCCTTGGCTCATAACCAGGCATGCTTTGCAAGTGTGAAGGTATTTTACACAGGACTAAGTTTGCTGTCACAACCAGACCTTGGCTTATTCTGGCTCTTTGTTCACATATCCTCTGTGAGAAGTCCCATGAAGTTGGGCCCTATACAAAAATGTTGGGTATTACAATGCTTTGGATTTCATTTCCAGGGAAAATGTTGCTTTCTTCAGGATGAAGTCTGTATTCACCTAGTTTAGAGATATAATCTAAAAGAGCTCTGTGTATCTGTTTCCTTTATGCTGCTGTCATGCTAAGGGACGGCTGAGGAATTCTCTCTTTCCTGCCTCATCCTTACTGTAACAAGACCATAAATATGCAGTTAATTTCCTTAAATGAATGATTTTTCTGTTACTGTATCAGGTCCTAAATACATTTCTTAACTTTTTACAGGATCATTAAATCGCTGGAATTGTTAGGAGTTATCACTTCAACATTACAAGAAGACTGTGACATTTTATGCTAACCAGAGTCCTTTAACCCCTGCCCTTTGGTGTCACAGCTTTGCTGCTTTACCCATATTCTCAGCATTTAATTCCAAGATACAAGATTAGTTACAAGATACAGCCAGACCAGTACCAGGAATTGTGACCTGTCAAAAATTAGCTCTTTCCTGGAATTAGCCTTTAAAATTTAATTTCAACGTAACTCGTCTTCTCCTTGTGACTGCAGCTCTTTCTGAATCATTGTAATGGCTTTCTGATTCATTATAATTCATCAACTCCTTCTCCACTGTTGGGACATTACAGGCAGCCAAAGAAAGTGCTGACTTTTAAGAAATGACTCGGTGTGCCCTCCCTCAGCTGCTGTCCCCACAGGGCAGCCAGCACACCGTGCTCCCCCACACATCACTGCTCTGCAGCAACAGCACAGCCATGGGAGTTGTAGACAATAATAGTAAGTGAGACAGAAGAACAGATAAAACAAATACAAATATCTTTCCATTCAAAATTTAAGTTTTCTCTTGAATATCAGTAACAAATGTTGGCCTCCTAAGAAAGAAACCCTTCCCTAAGAAAGAAACACACGAAATCAGGCAGTCATTCAGGGAAGGTTTTGGGATGTGTGTAGATAGGAACTTCTTTGAGAACACTGCTCAGTGCCAGAGGAAATTCTTTTTAAAACACTTTATCTCTAAAATAAAAAATTAAATTAAATAATTGGATATCAATGCTATTAAATGCATTAAACCAAGCAAGACAAATAAGTACTTCTATCCCTAACACAAAGACATATCTTTGTATATAAATATATAATGGGTTATGACAACACATGCAATAATCTACATGAACAAAATACTGAAGAATACTAACAAACAGGCATCATGTGCCCTAAATCTAACATATCCATGTGTCCTGCGTGCCATTCATTACTGGTGGGATTCCTTTCATGTCAGGGGTTGTCAACATCATTGATATCCTACAGATGTAATTGTTTTGTTCCCTGTATCCATCACTGCCATGAAGAAGACCAACCAGTTGTCAGATGACAATGGTGAACCAGTTTATTACCAGTATAACCCTGGAGTCCAAATAACTTTTGGAGTTCAAGCCTGGAAAGGGATCTGATCATCCATTTGGATCCACATCCCTAGAGACGCTACATGACTTACCAGCTTGGAGGGAAGCTCTGTGACCCAAGCTGTGCACTGGCTCCTTTGGCACCTTTCCCTACACAAGCAGTCAGACTTGCTGCATTCTGACGAAGTGAGAAGGAAAAGAAAAAGAAATATGGGAAATATTTAACAGAAAGCCCATTTGAAAGCAAATAAAGTAAACAGCATGTGCCACAGCAACAGATAAATGTTTGGAAGAACACAGTGTGAGAGGGCTGCCAGCGGTCACTTAGCTGAAACTGCTCCAGGATCTGGGACATCAGTCACAATGTTTACCACAAGCCAAAACACAGGCCAACTCGGGAAACCAGTCAAGCACTGAACACAACCAATATCCAAAAAGTCATTCTGAGGCCTCACAGGTTTGTTGCAGTTTGAGATATGGTGGTGTCTGACAGAAGTTCATCTCAGCAGCCTGTCTGCACACCCACTAACCTGCCAAAGCTCTATATTTGTAGCAGCATTTGAACATCCATGTTAAAACACACAGAGCACTACTTGCAAATACACTGCCAGTGCAGACATATAGATATGTCAGGTTTTGTCCTTTACATGCAATCATTTTAGTGGCTGCAGTGGTACAGATGTTCAGAATACAAGCAACAGATGTCACTTTCTTCTACTAAAAATCTGTTTTTCTTTTTCCATGTGCACACCTGTTACTTTTAGTTATGCCAGATAACAAAAAGCTAGGGACACCTCCAGAATAAAAGCAACAAGGACAATGGTGCATCACAGATGCAAACTCTTCCACTGGTACCACAACACCAACCTAATGCACTCCTGCCTCGCCCAGGATTAACAGCACTGGTGACAGCTAGGCAGACAGACAACAGGGTTCTCTCTGGGTATTCAAAGTTGCATTATCATAGGGCAGATATAGGATAGGCTGTAGGGAGACAGCCCAAATGAATATGAAGAACTGTAAATACATCATAGGAACCCAACCAGTAATCACAGCTGACTACACACAGGATGCACACAGAAACCTAAGATGAAATGGGAGAGGACCTGGCAAGAAACCAAGCTGAGAAAAAGACAAACAGGCTAATATGGAGACTGTATGGGAAGAAAACAATAGGTAAGTAGGTAAATTATTAATATTTATTTAATAGTAACTGTAGATAAAAGGAAGAAAATAAGGGATGCTATGAAAGCACAAAACAATGGGGTTTATGGCTGCCTGTATATATGTTTGACATTTTTATGCCTTGACCTGACAAATGTCAGTATAAGGTGTTTCTCATGCCATTGCCCTAGGTAATACACCTAAACACAGCTAATTTTGGTTGTGTAGCTACAACCAAAGAAAGAGTTTCCTTGTTGACAATTGGCACTAATCAAGCCTGGGCCTATTAGAAGAATCCCTTAGAAATTAATAGATAGAATTTTCCTTACATTTAGATGGCTGACATAACTAATTCATTTCTACAGAATTACTCTTTAATTTCTGCCAGTGTAAGTTAGTGTGGAATTGCAACAGAATGATGTCTCCTTACCACAGGACTCAGACTAGACCTTCCAGACAGCTGGTCTGGAAGGCTGCCTGTCACATTGTGCAATGGCTGCAGAAACTTTCAGTTCCATCCATGTGTGGAAAGAACAAAAATAGAGAACTGAAGAAGAGTTGGGTTTTGAGACGTATAGGAAAAAGCCCAAACCAAGGACTGTGATATGTTACACTATGGTAAATCACAGTAAAAGAACTTCCTATTATCTAACATGCAAGAAGAAAGGAAAGCAAACTATCATACATACTACATGATACTATATTACATAAAACAATATTTAATGAGATTGGAAATAAGTTTGGGAACTAAATTTAAATAGAAAGGTATATTTTGGGTTTGCATTTATTAACTGGATAAATGTCAATATTCAGTTTTCCTCTTTTCAAGTTTAAAAATGAAACAGCATAGATATTTTATTGTCTTTCAGAAAGCTAGGCTGTCTCAACAGCTGCAGCCATAACACTTCAAGTGCAAGATAAAACTTCTGCATGACAAACAATGTGAGAGTGGCTTCACATAGGCTCCATCTGCAAAATGTTGGGTTTCCTCCTTCACTGTTAAATGAAGGTGTCAAAAATAATAGCCAAACTGCTTCAATGGCCACATACTTTTCTTCCTATCTCTCACCTACCTATTCCTAAATGTCTTAAAGCTATCTTTTTTCTTCGGTTGTACTTTAATTTCTGTCATGGCCTCCAGCATTTCCAGTGTTGAGGACACAAATATACCAGAATATCTAAACTTTTTTGGTCAGCCTATTTCTGCAAGAAGAGTGGGTCTGCTGCTATTGCAACAGAATGGATTTGTTGCACACACACAAACTGGGTGTGCAATGCACAGACTGTCAGTGTGATGCTCCTTGACAGCAGTGGAGCTACTGTTCAGGCATGGTGCACCCCCTCAGTGAAGTGTGGGAAGCTTTGGGAGGACACCAGCAAGGAACAGGTTGCCACTGCCAGAATATTTTGTGCAAGCTACTGCCAGCCACATTCTTCCTCAGGAGTAACCTGAGAGCACACAGGGACTGAACCAAAGAATTGTTCTGGCAACAGAAATAGCTTGAACCTAGGCACCCTGGGCTCCTCAGCCCCTCCTATCTGATATTTGCCCATCCTTTTCTATCTTGGAATCCATTATGTACAGTCGAGGATGACAGGAAAAGAGAGAGTTCCCAGCTTTGTTCCCATTACCTGCTAATAAATTCCTGAGGCAAACAGGAAGAAAAACATTGTGTGCTTTGCCTGGTCTTGAGGGCATCATTTCTCACCTGGCAGAGGTGCATTCCTGCCAAGGATCCTCTTCTACACAGAAACTTTCCACTGACCATGCAAGACTGATCCTGGAAGAAGAGGAATTTTATCAATCCTTCCTTGAGGTTCTTAATTCTGTCTCCTCTGTCTCAGGTATGATCTAAGACAGTGCAGAAGTGTGTTTTCTACCAAACCCACAGCTCTTCTGTCCTGGTTAGCAGAAGGGATCAGAAGTCCTGCCTTACAGGACACATCACTTCCAGCACTTGATCCCTCTCAGAGCACCCACCGTTATCAATAGCCCACATTTCAAGCACCTTTGTGAAACATTTCTATATATTTGCCTTCCCACTGTGACAGTCTAGTGCATCTCTTTACTCTCTTTCCTCAGGGAAAAGTGGTGATTGTGCCTGGCAAATTTACCATGACATACACCACAATGCATCTCCCAAAAAACACTTCATAAAGAGCTTATTCCCAGTACTGTTGGCCAGAGTGGGTTTTCTGGGAAAGAAACAATAGGCTGTTTTCACAGAGTCATAACTATTTGTTTTCCTGCCTTCTCAGAGCAGACCTTTTAAGACTGCTTTATTAAATAGGAACAACAAGGCTAACACCAATGAGAAGAAATAAAGACCTAACCAGGATATGTCTGTGAAGCAGCTGAAGTTTATGGCATCAGCTGAAAGAGGGACAGAGAAAGCATGCTGGTGACAGAGAGGGGGAGAAAACTAGTTGAGGGTACAGCAGGAGGAAATGACTGTCTTATGTTTCTGTGTCAGTAGCTAACAGAGATGCTGTAGAAATGGATATGCCACTGCAAGAAGGAGAATCAGCAATGCCCCTTGACTGGAGCAGTTCTAGAGTATGTAGATCTCTCTGCCACCCTGACAAAAAACTCTCTGATTCTGTGTGTTCTCATTTTGCCAAAAGTATGCAGACTGTTCACCCATTAAGCAGCAGCACCAGAAATGTTTATGCTGCTTTCATCATTATTTCATGACAGGGGAAGATATGGATCTCAGCCCAAGCTCCTCCATTACTCATCTGACCCAGCAGCTCATCTTCCTCTTCCTTACAAGATGCAAGAATGATTTTCTGTCTCTGTCCCTTAAAAAACCAAACATCTGGTCAGTTTAACCAGAGCTAGTTCTGTCCCTCCATCTTCCCACTCCACCACTTCTCATTTCCCCTTTGGGAACAGGGTTTTACAATAGTCTCTGTTCCACAATGCTGGTGGTACAGGCTCTTCCGCCCCCGGATATTCCACTTGATATGACAGAAAAGGAAGGAGAAGAAGATGTCTCACACAGAATCAGTGTATGAAAATCTTGTGATTTGCTTCTTCCTCTGAACTTGGCATGGCAGATTTCACGAGTGTTTACATGGAAGTGGTTTGGTTTTTTCTGGCTGCTTACTTGTCATTTGCTTGCTCTGTTTTTCTGCTTTCTCCACTCTAAATTCTCATCTTGAGCGAAAATTTTATTGTAGTGGTGGGCACATCCTTTTCCAGCCATTATAAAACCATACACATGCTGCAACCCCTTCCTCCCTAGTCTGGACTCTCTTACAGTCAGGTGCAAATACAAACATTAACACTCTGGGGCAAAGTGTCATCTCAGTGTTACAGGAAGTTTATTTTTTGGTTTGCTTTTGTTTGTTTTTCTGCTTGGTTGGGCTTTTTTAACTGATCTTGCATGAAGATATTCAAAATCAGGGAACACTTGCTTTACTTCCTCCCACCACATGCTAAGCAAGACTTTTTGTTTCATTTTCTTGCAGGGTGTGCCAGCTCCCTGCCCCAGGACGCTGCACACCTGGAGATGCTGCCAGAGCCTCTGACATGGCACAAAGGCGCTGGCACCAGCCTGGCACTGCCACACCCAGAGAGCTCTGGCTCAGTCTCAGGAAGCAGCTGCCAAAAAACAGATGCCATTTCCGAGTTCCTCTGGCTTTCCTTGCCCTTTGGGCTGGCATTGTCCTCCCGCCAGAATATGGGGTACCGGCACCTCCCCAAGGTCACAGACAGAAGCTCTGTGCCTGAAAGCACAGCTTTTCACCCCACGGACCCAGAGGGATCTGCCAATGGAGCAGTGGACGTACCTCTGTACATAGAACGTAGAAGAACAAAACTATGTAGACATCACTGGAAGAACCAACAAATTTGGCAATTACAGAAGTAATTACTTATATGCAAATTTTAATTTCATATGTAGTTTGAGCTCTCAGTGAAATCACTAAGGTTTTGCCAGCAATCAAGGGCAGAAGTAAGCCCAAAACCAAAATTTTCAAGATGCAGAAGAATCTAAGTTCTCAGTTGGTGAAATGGGAGAAGGGCTGAATTCAATACATCCACACCAATGCATAAGAAAACTTGCTGCCCACATTGCTTAAACCTGGGGCTGACACCTATCTAAATCATCAGAAACTAAATATAAAATTTCCTCTAGCCACTGCTGAGAACCTTCTAGCTCTCAAAACAACTCTCAGCAGATCAAAGCCAGTGATCCCTATAAAAGCTGTAACAAGCAGTCACTGGAGCTTGGACTTTCACATTGTAGAGAAGTTTTCCTACCTCAGAGACTCAAGAAGAACTTCTGGTAGCACATTAAATTCAAAATTTTTCTTTGTCTGTGAATGTGGCAATTCATCTTCTGTGCTTTCTTTGTACTCCCGTAAGAGAGCACTCTCATAAGAATTAAGAACAGTCCCTGAGGGGTGAAAAAGTAAACCAAGCAAACAACAAAAAGCCCAAACATAATCCTGGTTACAAAGTTAGTCCCATCTGAAACTCTGTGTCTGGTTATTGGTAATAGGAAAACTACTAGAACATTTGGTCAAAAGTCGGGGGTCACAGCCAGTCAGCAGGGGTTACTCAGGAACTTTGCCATAGCAAATTAATAGATTCAAATGGAAACATGACTGGAAATTATGTTTTTTATCTCAAATAAAATCGCCTGACCAGGAAGTCTCATCAGAAACAAAAGTGTTTTGCACTCTGAAACAGCCAGCCAGGCAAGTCTGATCTTGCACACACTGAACTCAATGGGAACAGTTCCAGTAGGTTGCCTAGAAGTAGAAGTAGATCAAATCTAACCTGACGAATTATAATTAAAAATAAAACCTTTCTAATGAAGAATCACTATTTGAATAGGATGTATTAAATTTTACTAATTTTCAAAAAACATTCAAAACCTCGTAGAAAATAAATTTTTATTTCCCCTCATCAAAATGAAAATAATTTCCAGTTTTGTATCAGTGAGGATTCCCTTGGCACTGACTGCTTGGAGCATAGCCTAGGGCAAGGAAGTCCATTTGCACAGGAAACAATACCATCAAATGCTCAGGTTTACTTCTGAACCATAAATCAGTCACCACTTTCATAAACACCAATTTTACTGAGTTACAGCCAAATCTCCTCCAGCTCCCAGAATAAATGACTGGGGCTTACACAGGCCACAGCTCACTGAACCTCAAGGTTTGTACTGCACCCCTGACAGGCACAGCCCAGAACTTCACCTTTAGACCTTCCTGCAGCTATTGTGCAGTCAACACCAGTTAAGCGTCTGTAAATGCTCCTGCAGGTAAGAGGGTGCCTGTACTTGGCAAGGTCCTTAAACTTACATAGTTTCCTTTCCAAAATTCTCTCTGTGCAAAATTCTGTCTGGACCTAGCATTCAAATTATAAAAAGAGCCACAAGTATTTTTCTTCAAAGATGCCCTTAATGACTTCTAGCTTAGCTGGCAACAACATCAATAATGTTACATAAGGGTTATAAAACTGCCTATTTGCCAACAGAAAATTCATTAGACATTAGTTATTGTTCTGACACCAAATGGTGAAACTTCTCCTCAATTTCTACCGAGCTTCTCCAAAGAGAATCTCCCTGTGGTCTTGGCAGGTGCTGTTCCTGGCCCATGGAGCTCTCCATGGATCTGTTGTGCACATAAATGCACGTTTACAAGGTAAGGAACTACAGGCCATATGTCAGAGAAGCAAACAGATACTATTAAGTCCCTCAAAAGAATTGTGGAATAGGAAACAATTTCTACATATCACATTGCCCTTTCAATTACTGCCATCAGAAAACTTGTAATAAGTGTTTCATTTTTACTAATCTCATGCAAATTAAGCAACACAGAGGATAGGAAGCAGTATGAAGACAAGCCAGTAGAGTCCTATGGATTCAGAGTTGTCCCAAGGGCTAAACTAGAGTTATATAAAAGAATGAAGTCTGGCTTTTTCAACTTTACCCAAATTAAATCCAGCCAAATACTAGCAACATGCTCTTTAATCTCAAAGGAATACATCAAGAAATAAGAAAGAACAAACATTCAGAATGACTATGCTCACACTGCTCATGAAGGAACCAATCCTGTGGCTGCATTCCCAAGGCAAGGGCTTCTCAGGATGAAGAAATTCCATTAAGTGACCTTTAAATTCTTGATTTCTGGAAAGTGATAGAGGAAAAAAATCAGCAGATTCTTCCAACAACAGCTGTCCTCCTCTTTATAGCAACAAATGTTTAAGGGTTCCTGCTGTCCTGCAGATGAGAGCTCTGCAGTACTTGGAGGCCTCCCCAGAAGCAGAATGACAGAACACCCTTTTGCCATTTGTATGGCTGGGGCACCTGTTCCTGCAGTCCACAGCAGTGACCTATTCAAGAGGCTTCTGGCAAGGACTACTTAGCCATTGCCACAGGCAGGCAGCTCACAAATGCCACTGATGGAGGAAAGCTATCCATGGCACGCTCTGCACAGACTAGAGAATCCCCCAGCATCATTCCCTCCTCTCCACTCTGCCTCCCTTTCCTGCCGTCACAGGGCAGTAAAACAGCCATGTTCAACCCAAAGTTCCTTGAGATCGCTCTAACAGTGTGTAGAAGTCAGCCTTTCATACTGTTGCCTCTTTTTACCAATGGCTTTACCACATCTGGTCAATCTCAAGCAAATCTGACAACAGGATGCCAGTCACGGAAAAGGTGTTCTCCAGATTGCAGAAAAACAGACGAGGAGGAGATGGATTTTTTCGTGTAGACAGGGCTACAGGGGGGACATTAGTTAGATTACACATTGAGGAATCCAGGCACAAGCCATGACTCCACAAGACCAGCATGCCATTAACTGTGCTTGTGCAACTCTTTGCCAGTCATGCCCGCAGGAACATTCAGTCCTTCAGATATTAATCTGGGGAAAGTGGGTATGTCATCAGTACAGGAAGTCAAAATCAGTTCTTAACTGCCCGGTGTTTTCACACCTGGAGAAACTTGCTGTCCTTAAGATTATTATGCCACCACCAGGTTTGCTTGAAGGCAGAGAGAGGCTGGGTAGGAAGCCGTTGGGAAAAGGAAGTGAGTAGATAGCTGACAACTGTATTAGTCACTAACATGTCTGTTTAGACAAAGATTACCAAAATATAACAAAAGTGATTAGCTAAAAGTGAAGCTGCTTCTAGAAGTGTTTACTTATGAAGCAGCTTGAATAAACACAGAACTTTCTCAAACCTGAACATAATGGAGATCATTCAGTTTTCAGGGCAGTGCAAGTTTCTTATGCAAGCAGAAGATTGTTCAAGAGTTCTCTGTTTTAAACATGACAGCATTAGGGAAAGTCTTAGAGAAAAACTAATAAGAGAAAAGAAAAATCTTGGATTGCACTCTATAGAAATTTTCTGTTTGTTAGACTTTGGTCTTCCTCTGCATTTTCTGCTCTGCTGTTCAATAACTTAATAAAAATAAAAGCAGGTTTTTTGCACCTGTAAGGAATTCTATGTGAAGGAGAAATATTAATATAATGATTTAGCAAAAACAGAAAAGCAGTGTGGCTATCCACCACCACATCACAGCCATTCTGGCATCTGTAAGAATATTCATATTTTGGTTATGGTTTTGTAACACAAAGCTTAGATAGCAATATTGCCTTAAAACTGTTCCTGCCAGCTATTTACTTCTGGCACACTGACCTTCCCCCCACCATGCCAGACCATGGAACCAAAGAACATATTTGACTTTAAAAAAATAAACCAAAGATGACTATTTCTCTTTTTTCTCCCAGCATTATTTTCCCAGGGCAGACAACTTCCTGAGACAGCTCACAGGATAAGTGGGCAAAACACTTGGACTAGTGCTCCTGAAAGAGCAGCAACAGGTGCCTGGGATCTGGAGCTGGAGCAAGAACATCTTTCCTGATATGACATTTAGGACTTCCTGCTGTAAAGCCACAGCCTCAGGCTCTGGCTGGGCTATATGCAAACACCAGCTATGGCCTTCTGTTGCCAGACTGGGCATGACACAGGCAGAAAAAACAAGCTGTTGATCCTTTCCAGAAACATCCCAGAATCTCCAAAAAGTTCTGCCTGTGCCCCCAGGATTTATGGTAACACATGCTGCCAGTATGACATGGGGCTACCCTGCTTGTATTTCTATCAACCCTTCTTTCTCACAGATGGCTTCTTCTCTTCTTTAAACATGGGTTTATGCCATGTTTTAAATTTATATTTTAAATTTCAAATTTTCACCCAATTTCTAATCATTACAACCTGATCTTGACCTCAGAGTTCTTCAACTGTGACTTTATGAGTTACTTGCCTCAGTCCCCCTCCAGCCCCTTGTGTCCAGTATGCTGTGTGACAGTGTATTATCCTTCTGCTGGATCTCATCCCACAGCACGAGCTCTGCTTGGGAACCCAGTGGAGCCAACAGACCTGTGAACATTGTGTCAGGACACCTTGTGGTGGCTGAGGGCCTCAGCGAGATACAGTGTCACACAGGTGGCTTTGTGTGTGCTCCAAAGGGGGCTGGCAGAGAGAAGAGCCCAAGGTGGGGTCAGGGTTCAGGACAGCATCGTGGGATGCCAGAGACAGCAGCACGTAGTGGAAGGTGTCTCACCCATACTCCTGGAAGTTTATCCATGTCCTGAGCTGGACTGTACGTCCAGAGGAGGCACCAAAAACGTTGCAGGTGATGCTTTCCTACCTAGGAGAAGGGGAAGGGATTTACAGGGGAGAACAGAGAAGGAGGAAGAAATTCCTAATAAAGACAGGACTTTTGGGATTCACAGTAACGTCAGCTCCCCAATAATTCTAGGAGATAACTGGAGGGCAGTGTAAGCTGCTACCTCGCTAGTAAAGACCTTGTCCTTCCGACTTATTTAAGTTTCTTGTTACTTTCTAGCTTTATAGGTGGAAACAACTCACACAAAATGCTGCTGCTCCCATCTCCTACCCTGATGTGGCCTGAGACTCTACCTTCTGTGCCTCTGAAGCAGAGCCACATCCTCTGTGACAATTTCCAGCCTGACGACACAACACTCTCTGGTCCCAGATTTCATTTCTGCCCCACTGCTGAAACAGGTCCCAGAGTCATACCTGTCACTGTGCCTTCCCGGCAGCCTTCCTCCCTGCTGCACATATTCCTCCAGCTGCATGCTTCTGGAGCTTCCACTGCCGGCTGGATTACAATTACGGTTTTTGCTACGAGGTGCAGACACCTGACAGGCACAGCCCCAGCAATGACTTACTGAGAGCAGTTTGTAACAAGGGTGCAGTATATATCAGGACAGGTGGCTTCTGCATTAGTCCTCTGGGGACCCTTCTCCCTGTTCACATTGCCTGGACCCATCTACTCTGGTCTTGCCAAGTCCTGTCATGAATGGGTGTTGCACTAAGTCTGCAAAAAGCTACTTGTGGAGCCTCCTTTTTCCACTGCATCTGACTCTACTGCTCCTTGGATCCCATCATATCAGTCCAGCCTGCTCACACAAGAGGTCCAGGTCAAGAATCACAGTAGCTACAATGAAACCACAGATGTTTCAGAAAAGCAGCATTCACTTTCTCCCAGACATACTCCGTACAGGATCAGCACTGCTTTGCACCATTCAGTAAGTGCCAATCACCTCAAAGATGCCCCAAGGAGAGAACTGCAGCAGTTTGAAAAAATTACTAGAATGACAAGCCAATGGAGAGAAAATGACAGGTTTTATTTCTCATTTTGGGAGTACTGACGTCCTCAGGCAAAGCTGGATGACCACAAGAGGCTAATCTATAGCCACAGAGCCCAGGCACAGAGAATTGACTGGAAGCCACTTTCTTGGACCATGATGTGGCTGCCATGAATCAGAACCACATGACAAGTGCCCTGGGGTCTTGCACATAAGCATGACATGGAAGCAGTAAGGGCAAGACAATGTTGAAGGCTGATGCAGTGATAAGCCCACCCCTGGAGCCATCACCTCTTCACCTCTCCAAGACCTGCACTTATCTCTGCTCTGTGCACCCAATCCCTCCAGCACACACTGTGGCATAACAGGACCCACAAACTGGTGGGTCAAGAGCAGGCTGAAAAATATACCTTGTGTCTGATCACCAGCAAGACACCATGTGTGATTTAACCCAATAGTCACTCTGCAGTCTCTGTATTCCATACTGCCTAACATTGAAGGAAGTTAAAAGACAACAGCGTATTTTTCTCTGCACAGAGGCTGCAGAAGCTTAGCCAAACCAAGATCCATGTTGCAAAGGTTGCTGCAGCATTCCTTGGTAATTCTTGGTAGGAGGCTAAAGAAAAATACTACTTTCACAATGACAAGACGCAAGTAATGACCAGCTCTGATATTACTGAGAAAAGCTACTTCTCCAGACAGTAAATGATCCGAGAAACAGAAGGCTGAACCACCAAACTGCTCCAAAATCCCCACAAGGGAACAGAATATACATCAGAAAACCTGTGATATACCACATCACTAGCTCATGCCAGCACAAAATCATCGTTTTCATACAATCTTATTCAGGAGAATCAGATTGAACTACAACTGCACCTTAAACTTTATCAAAACTTTTCACCCGGCAGATCTGCCATACCCATGTTTTAAGTGCTCCTAAGAGCACATCTCACTGATTTATGGACTTCCACATGGTATGCAGATCCTATCACATCTACTTTCAGCTACCCTTTCTCAACTTCGGCAAGACAATCAACCATTCAGTGAGTGTTCTGTTTATCCCTCCAGGAACTGAATTGCAGATCAGATCAGATCAGATCAGGGTATTTTATGCTGGTTCAACCTGCATTAACAGGCAGGAATTCCAGAACAGAATGTCTGGGTTTGCCAGGAATACTAACATAGGCATCAGAACAGTCGCTGTCCTCCCACTGTGACACTCCTGCCCTTCATGCATAGCTTTCAAAGTCATGGACCCTCAAACCCAGGATGTTCCTGCTTGATACCCTCTCAGTCAAATAGAAGGGCTCTGTTCCTCTACCTCAACCACTTTTGGAAAGGTATTTGTATTGTCTCAAATCCCTGATACAACATAACAAAGCATATGGTTGACCAAACCCAGGGTATTTAAGCAATTATTGGGACAGTACATCTCCTCAGATCATCACCAAAGCATTGCCACAGCGTATTTACCCATCCTCTTCCAGAGTCCCTTTTGGCCATGCAGAGAATAGTGATTTGTGGTAGTTGCCCCAGAATTAATCTTTCATATTCTTACATCGTTTTGGGGCAATGAGAGGATCTAGGTAGGAGGAAGAGTTAGTGAAAATGTATTCCAGTTCCTGTGTTTCACTTTGGTATTCAAGTGCCAATTTCACAGAGGTAATTAAATGAACACCAAATTATTGTTTAGCTACTAAACATGTAAGTGATTTCAATGAGGATATATGTGCTTAAGCTCCTCTATGTGACTCAGATAAGCTTTTTAAGACAGACCAAACTTATTATTTTACCAAAACTAGAAGAATAAGGGTACAAAATCATGTGACGGGGAGAACAAGAAGGAAAGACAATGAGAGAAGAGGGATCAAATTTGTAACTAACTAGTCTTATCAAAGCAAAGAAAGATGACTTAGAATGTGACACGTGGATCTAAAAGAAACACTGTGATTGTTAATTCAAGAACATAAAAGTTTAGAAATTTTCGGTCTGGCCCATTTGCATACGGCAGTAGGAAGGGCTTTCCAATCCCTGCTGTTCAATCACACACACCATCTCACAGTCCCTTGCCCCCAGGAGTCAGAACAGACTGAGCGTGTTCTGCTGTGAGAGAGCTCCAGAAAATTTTCATCTATTTTAAGAAGCTAGTGCTGAGCTACTTGTCAGTAGACCATATCTGGGACAGTTTTCCTTAGAAAAGCAACATGTTTGTTACAGATTCAAAGGTCACCACCCTCTGCTGATATTTGAGACTGACACACAAGGACAAGAGACCACTTGAAAGATGGTATCATCAGAATAGTTTTAGCATTGCAAACAAAATCATTCTCAATCCCTAGTGTAAACTTAGCCCTTTTGTTTGTCTATTATGGGACTTAATCCACTCTCTTTCAGTATTCTCAGTTTTATCCTCCTAATCTTAAAGAATGATTGACATTGAAGTATTTGAAGCAGATTTTGTGCAATGACTCTCATGGGGGACTGGCTCACAATTTTTTACTTTTTATGGTTTCTACCAAAACCAAAGCTGACCTTTGCAGGGTTGCACAGTTGGTAAGAGATCACAAATTCCCATGTAAAGCTGTGTGCAAAGGTACAGGATTTTGGATGTCATTTCTGACCAGACAATTGTCTCCTCAGTTAATAATATGTCATGCATGTTTGCATAGATTTGTATATATTCTATGGATATATTCTTGCTTAAGTACAATTGGTTTTGGTGTGTGGTCTGCAGAAACAAACTTGAAGTTTGGCCTCAATGCAAAAGTAAAAACTTCCAGTCAGATAGCAACTGTGATAGTAAATGACCAACTACACAGTCCATTTTGGCATCAAAGTGTAGAAACCCTAATAATTTTCTTAAAAGAAATCTGAAGGCATTTCCAGCTTTCATCAGAGACTGTTTACAGTATTTGAATACGAGGAAGGTAAAAAAGACTACACCTGACACTGCAGAGAACTGGAAATGGTTTTGATGAAAACCAAGAAAGGTCACTTAAAGCAGCTGAAAAATTCCCATTTCTTTATTACATTGGTAATAAATGAGGTTTCAGAAACAGTCATGAAAGAGAACAGAGAATTTCCCAAGGTTTCTGGATTTATTGCCTATCTATGTCCCCATTCATATTTAAAAGCAACTACATATTTTGTAACACAAGGGAGAAAACCGTGTTATGTATCATTAGCCAGCCATGCATTTCTAGCTGAATAAGAGATTATAAATGCAGAGAGACAGCACAAGAAACCTACAAAATCCAGCCAGCAGAGAAAGTAACTTAAAGTCACTGGAGACCATTGTTTCAAGCTTTCCAAGTTATACCAAATCTGTTTGCTGAGATCACATTAGCACTCATGTAACACAGTTGGGCTCTCTTCCAACCCACTTGAGCTTTCCTTATCTGAAATGGAACTACTAACTTTCCTGGTTTACTAAGAATTCTATTTATATTTTATACAAACTTTCATTTTACGTAGAGGCACAGAATGAGCACTTCACCAGGAACCAAACTGAAAGTGCCCAGAGGAGGGGAGGTAAGCACATGAACACAGTAGTGAGTGAGAGTTCAAGCAGGTTAACAGTGGAGGTTAACAGTGAGCTGCTGTCAGAGCAGAAAGATGCTCCACACAGCATTTGACAGATCTGTTCTGCTGGCCTCCACCAGCCACATGCCTCTGGGTTTTTCCCAGGTCTGTACAGAATTGAGCAACAGGAGAACTCTGTTAATATACATCTGCTAACTAGCACTCCCTGTTTTAGGGTAGAATCACTAATCCACATGGATCCTAATGGATGTCTCTGAACTGCTCCTTCTGGTAATGATGACTGAAAACTCACCAGAGAATCATCTTCTAGAGTTTCATGATCCTTAATGCTCATATGTGTACCTAACACATTACAATTCTTTAAAGTCTAACGAAACTTTCCTTTACTGCAGCTGAAGTTCACTATCTATATCCTACTTACAGCAGGTATAGAGAAAACACAACTACTGCTTCTACCTTTGAAACAGCTCTTTATGAATTTAAAGATAATTTTTTCCCTTTAGATTCTTTTTTGACTAAGGAACTCAAGTGTCATTTTTTTTCCATCTTTCCTCATAGATCATGTGTCTTAAAAGACTCCTTATTGCTACTGCTCTGCTCTGAACTGTCTCCAATCTGTCTACATTCCTCTAAAGCCATATTGCTACAACTAGACACAGAGCTGCAGCTAACATTTTGCTAATGCCAAGTGGAAAACATTGATGTTCCCTGCAACCTAGGTTTTGTGTATCTGACCCAGGATTTGTAATTTGCAGAGTAGCAGCACTGTTGATGCTTTTTCATTTTTTCACCCACTCAATCTTTTTTTCTCCCACTTAAAGCCTGGTTCCCCACAAAAATCTGTGACAGGCTGTTTGATTTGTTTTAAAAACACATCCTATTTTTATCAGGCCATTTCTTCAATTTGTCAAGATCATTTTGAACTCTACTGTCCTTCAATGTACTGAAAATATTATCAGACACAAGACATGCTCATGAAGTACTTAATTCTTCCACTACATTCATCCTGTACTAGATTTATCTACATCATGTTTCACTGATTTGCTTATCTGAAGAGCATCAAAAGCCTTAGCAAAATCACAAATGTCTGAAACCTACTTCTTCCTCCATTCTCACAAGGTCAGTGAAAGGGAGCCTTAGAAGGCAAGTAGACTGATCTGCTTAGAAATCCTTTCCTAGTTTATTACTCAGTGAATTTAAACTAAGCTAATGAGTCCTAGCCTTCAGTTCTTCTTTCCTACTTCTCACTGATACAGAGAAAGTACAAAAAGAGCATCTGAGCAGTAGACACAAGCATACATTCAGCTGAGCTCAGAGAACTTTGCAGATGGAGGTGCTGAAGTCAGCAATATACAAGGAGATACCAAAAAAAGATTATTATGGAATTGAAAGTAACTATGATCGGTTTACCGCAGTAACACAGGATCTTCTGGAAGGTCAGAGACTTCTGTGGCTTTCTACTGTTATGACAAAGGAATATGTTCAGCCATTAGATCTCATGAAGTCATTGAAGTTAGTCAGTTAAAAGACCAGTTAACATATTGATAGAATATGTTGGAGAAGATGTTGATAGAATTTATAGAATATTGATAGAATATATTGATAGAATAATTGATAGAATATACTGATAGAATAAGTTGGAGAAGACCTATGAAGGTCATCTACTCCAAACCCCTGCTCAGGATGCGGTGTGCTTTGAAGTCAGATCAAGTTGCTCAAGGTCTTGTCCAGTCAGGTTCTGAAAATATTATTATTATTCCAGAAGTTTCCCACTGTGAAAGCCTTTCTTGTTGCTGCAATTTGCTTTGCTGGTTGTCTTTACCACACATACTGCCTGTGCTCCAGTCTTGGTTCTCTCACATTAGATGTGGCCAAAGTCAATGATGCAAGGCATGTCTCTGAACTGCTCTGTACCATGTACTTTTAATATTTTATTCCAATAGGCATTCCTAAGAGAAGTGTTGCCACCATTTATTATATGAACTTAAATGGTAAAGTAGCAACCAATTAACATGAAGAATTATATTTTCTCCCATAATATCTTCGTGCTTACAGAATCACCTATAAAAACCTTCCAAAACCTATCAGAACTATTGCTTCTGCCCATATTTGTGGTACTACTTAGTGTAGAAAGACACTTTTGGATGTAGAATAGAACAAGGAAGTGGGATTTTTGGAGACAAATCACAATTTTTTGTAATGAAAAAGGAGAATTTGTCTGTGAAATAACCACTCTGCATAGAGCTATGCAAATTGTCCTCAGGACAGGGGTAAGATCTGGGACACCTCAGTGGTGGAATGGAAAGTATGAATGCCTCCAAATGCTGACACACAGAACACGTGGCAGTGCAAAACTATTATATTTCACTGAGTGAAAGCCCAGGCCTACTCCAGTTTCAACCACCTGACATTATCTAGCAGAAACAAGTCAACCACAGGTAGGTTTTCCGGTTGTGGCACTGCTGGAGGGAAGCATGAGTAGATAACTATTCTCATTACCAAAATGTCCATTCATCTATTCAGCTTTAAGAAACAGGAATCCCTTATAAATCGAAAGGAATGCTCCCACATTCTTTCCTATGTGTTAGGGCATGCAGGTTGGCATAAGGTTTAGAACTCTTGCATTTAATTTATTTAAACTATCTCTTGGTTAGTCACTTTTAAGGAGGGAGACCTGACATGCAACCTTCAATCACCAAAGTCTAGATCAAGTGCGAGTTATACTCTTGTTATATGATTTGAGACAATCTCTAGGGCAATTCAATTTTCCCCAAAAGACCTTGTATTTTTATGTCAGGTAGTCTTGTTTGGCCTTCATTTATCTCATCTACTATTAGAGTGATATTATGTCACTGACATAAGAAGAGAGTTAAGGATCAGTCCTACTAATTTCCTAAAAATGCATCAGCTTTCCCTGCCATACAAACCCATGTATTGCAACATAAATAATGGGGCTAGTGCAAACTACCTCTACCTAGAGAGGCAATATGGAAATGAAGAATCAGGCTCAAGATCAGCGAAAGTTTTTGCTCTGGATCTGGCCAGCTCAGGTAGAATACAGACATGGACAGAAAGTCTTTGACCATTTGAACCTACTCAATTGAAGGAAGACACCATAGGGACCTCCTGAAGAACAGGGAAATCCTGTTTCTCCAGGAAACTGCTTTGAAGGGAAGAGTAGAACAGGAATTAAAGCAGATTAAGGGGGGGAAAAAACCCAACATGATATTAGTTTCTTGTATAAAACCTGTAAGGATTGTATGCATTTTATCTGTAAAAGTTGAGAGAAGAGGAATAGAGAAGGACCTAAAGGCTTAATGTTAGACACAAAATCTGAAAATTGAGAAGTGGTTTGAGTTCCTGAAAGCAGGTGTCAGATGCATTGGTAGTGGAAACTCCAACTAAGAAAGTGCTAGGTTGCTAATACCCAACATGAGGAGACATGTCATTAAAAACCTTATAAAAATAAACATTATCTGGACTACAAAAGATAACTCATCTGTGTATTTCACTTACTCAGCTCTCACCATGAAAGGAAACCTTTGGTAGTTTAACAAAGGCATGAACACTGAAAAGGACAACTTAATGACTCATCAAACATGTTGAAATCCCAAAGAGAAGGACATGTCCCCTGAGGAAACATCTGGACAGATCAAGGCTTTTTACCTTGTTTGGTTCTGGGAAACACAACCTTTTAAACCTAGCTTCTTCCCATAAGCACACGAAAGTCTTAGTGGAAGACTAATTTTCCCAAGAAGTACTAGATTAGTTATATTTGGTAAAGAAAATAAATATATGTATTACATTAAGTGAGTGACATAAAGAATCTGTCAGAGATAAACATACTATAGAGAAACTTTTCAATATCGGAATTAGTTAATCTTAAAAAAAAGGTTGTTGGGTTCTGTACAGGGAAAACTGCAACCAAATTAATCTTATTTTCTAAATCTCAGTACTTGCCAAATTGCAGTGTCTTGGTTCACACTTGGTAGCATTTGGTAAGTGACGGAAGAAGCAGCTGGGAGCAGGCTGAGTTTTTCAAGTCTACAAATGGAGCAAATACATACAAATCTCTCTGACGTCATCGTATTTGCTTCCTAAATGAAATTGAAATTGGCCTTGACTTACAGCTTCCCCAAATGTTGTTTATAATATGCTAATCATTCTGCAAGTATTTTCTGGGATTAGATCCCACTTATTTTGTTGTTTCTCAAAAAAGAACCCTAACATTTTGGTTATCCCTGCTGACACAGAGTACCACAAGATGCCTACTGCTGTCAGTGGAACCTATTGGCAAATCAGGACAGCACGTTTCACTTTTCTGGTCTTATCCATGAGCATCACTATAGGGAAAAAACCCCTTATGCTTACTCCCAACTTGCTCAATAAAAGGCATCATGGATTTTCAGCACACTGTAATGAATAACTGACAATTTTCAGATGTCCCTGCAAAATGATACCTCTGTACATACCAATTATTTTCTAAAAATTCTTCCCTGGCTCTCCCTTATTACTCCTGACTTTACCCTGCAACTGACTTGAGAGGGAGCATAACCACTCAAAAGATCCCTTCAAACTTGAAACCAGTCATCTCTGCTGTGTGCAGTGAAGAGGAATACATTCAAATGAGTAGTAGGAAGTTTGAAAATGAAGCAACTGTTCTAACATGTCGGAAACTGTGTTATCCAACTGTATAATAAAAGAACAAAATTTCTGAAAAAGCTGCTTTGAAATACACAGCTGGAGTTCATACGTGGACTTGGCTACAACTTCCTCAAGTACCTGCTGTTCATTGGGGAAAGCATCATAGAAATAGGAACTTTTAAGGTATTGAATAAATAAAAATGTTTAGTCATAACACAGGTCATTGTTTTATGCAGTACTTGATGAAAAATATTATGTTCATTTACAATCCATATACTTTATAATTTAAATAAAGACATCCAATCTGTCAGTAAACTTTGCCTTTATGGGACAATACAGTAAAGTTTAGCTTTTCCTTTGTTTACATAACAGTGTTCACTGACACAAATTGTTGTTACTGGCTTACCTGAAACCATTAATACAATAAATCTTGTCTAACTTAAAAATCACTTATTAGTATTGAATACACACATCATTCTTGTAATGACACTATCACCAGGGAACCAACACAAAGAAAATGAGTCCTGCAAGGACCACAGGAAAATGAATACAAGATTCTGCACCATGACATTGTAGGCTACTTTGCTAATCAGACAACAGGATAGACTGGAACAACACATTTCTGAGAAAAAGTGGTACTCTGCATCAACATTTTGTCACAAGGAAAACTAATAGAAGAATGTTACTAAACCACACCTGAGACCACAAGCCTAAATCCAAAACTATAGGTCTTGTACATAGGCAAATAGAGGCTGCAGACCTCTGACAAAGCATGCCTTTGTGATCATATCTAGCATGACACCAGGAGTTCAACTAAAGACATCTGCTGTGCCATCTGCAACTGAGAGACACTTAAATGGAATACTTTTGATGTCGCTAAGTAGGGAAAAATGGAACAAGATAGAAGTTTAACAATGAATGTTTGCTGTCAGTACTTATGCTTTTAGTTTTCCGCAAGACTTACTGTTGCCTATTCTGATAGCCAGTGATGCATCCTGCAGAGTCCTTGTGTCCAGGACACAACTTAATTTAAGGGTAGGTGAGATTCTACAAGAAGCAATACACACGAATAATATTTTAACTGATATTAAGCATGTGAATACAATGTCCTCAGGAAGATATTGCTAATAAAATAGTGATAGCAATAGTAGTCACACATTCATCACTAAAAATTACATCAATAAAAATTACAAAACTAAGCAATAGTTTACCCAGAGAGATCTGCTAGTAAACTGTTCTTTGGAGAGGTGATTATTTTTAAGTAAATTGCTACTCCAGAAACAAGAGGGAAAAGATCTTGCTGCCCTCACTACAACTTGCCTTTTCTTGCAAAGGAATATATTAACAAACCATTGTTTACTGTTTATTTCATAAAGAAACACAAATTGAATAGTCTTTTGAATAGCTCCCAAAATAGAAAACTTCTGTGGTGGTAGGGTGTTGAGAATATCTGTTATACTTCTCTCAGAGCCAAGAATAAAAACATTTAAAAGGCAGGAACCAATCTGTATGACAAAGAATCAAATGTAGTCATAGTAAATCGATAGTGCTGTCCTGTCTTTTATCTCCTGCCTAATATACCTCTGAATCAAGCTCATGGGGGTTACTTTAACATGTTCATGAAAACAGAAAGGTCTACCCTGACATTTAAGCCATTTTTTTTACCTCCAGAAGCAGAAGTAACTTCCAACTCACCCAGTTTCCACTGCACATTTCTCAGAAGTCAAAGGCCAGCATGAGGTCCCAAAGCCTTTTTGTCCATTACTGTTAAGTCCAAATGAGGAAAGGGTCAGCTGAAAGGCAACAGGAACCACAGTCACCAAGAAGACAAGGTAAAACTGGCACCCAACTGCTGAAGTGCTTCTCCACTATTTCAGGGATAAGTGATGCTGGAAAATTTAATCCATGCCTGGCTTGAACGGATGTGCTTGTTCCTGTGTACAAACAGAGAAGAGCACATAAACAGTCAGATTGCTGACTAATTGAGGCTAATTGCTGTAGTTTCCATTGTCCATGTTGGTATGGGTTTAAAATAGCCCGAACCAGTGCCTTTCCTCTCTCACATTCCTCCCAGCTGGCTTCCAGAATGGAAAGGCCAAAAGAGAGGTCAAGAGATGGACCAGCAAATATAACTACTTGAATAATTCACAAAGCAGCACAGAAACTCTGGCCTGACAGTTCTCTTTTTAATGCTTAAAAAAACCTCCAAACCCTAAACCAACCAAAAACAAGACCCAACACTTGAAGTACATAATTATTTTATCTGCAATAGATGCTGTGTTGAGGTGAAGCTGAAAAACAAGTTCCCATTAAAGTCAATGAGAATTTTAACACCTGAGTCCTGCTGGAAAAGAGCATTACCCAAATAATTTTTTTGGAAGTGGTCTTCTCAACACTGTCTTAAGGGGGTTTTGTGTGGCATCTCTCATGATGAACTGAATTTCAGAAGTCTCAAGAAATGCATGAAATTGTTTGCTCAGATTAGTCACGGAGCTTCTACAAGAGCAGGCAACCTAATTCACAGCTTTCATTGTCAGAAAGACCTTCGAGGCTGAGTGTTTGTGTATTTTCTGAAGAAAGCCCTAAGTTCTTGCAGGCAACCGAAACATTTCCAAGATATACATATTTCTCACAGCTCATGGATTCCTTGGTAGTAGAGCTTTACACAAAATTCTGTTTAGCTCTAGAAATACTGTCTCCTGTGATGGAAGTGTTCACCTATTACTAGTGGCACAAGTTTTGACACAGTAAATTAAATTATTTCCAGCTCTTTCTGGAAAACAATTCAGACAGATCCATAGTTAGATAGATACCTTCCTATCAAGGACATGCTCAGGCATAAGTTGTACAGACCTCTGCTGAAGGCGTGAACAGATCAGGCAGCGCACAGCAAAGTCAGCATCGTTTTCTTCTAAAAGTCATATCTTCAGTCTCTCATTGAAAGAACCTTGTTTCTCCCCAGTTTGCTATTAGCCTTCTAAACAGTCATATAATGACTTAAATGTATGTAGTGATTCAGATATTTAATAAGAAAAGCTGTACTTTATGCATCAAGAAGCCCAGCTGAGACCTACATGATGTGCTCGTCATTTGGGTGAACACGGCTCTGACAATATATTCTCAAAATACATTTGAACTTCTAGTGTGTTTCTTCCAGCTCTAATGCTTGCACTCAACTGAATAAACTTTTGTGACAACTCTGTCTCTGCTTAAGGAAGAGGCCCGTGTTATCCAAAGACACTACGTTAAATAAGGGATTGAAACTATCTGTGCCAAAAGAGATTTATAGTCTGGGTTTCTTTGAATTAGAGTTGGTTTCAATATGACCAGCAATGTGCAAGGTCAGCTTTATCAGAAACTTTTCAGCAGTCCATATCTGAAGTCTGAAACAAAGTTGGAGCTAATGATCCCATTTCCTCCAATGCTAAAATCCTCTGCTTGTTTCCTGTTGTCCTTAGACAAGCAAAAGGTCATAAAATTTTTACTTACGAATATCACAGAAATAAGATGATTCATATTCATTTCATCCTGTGCTTTTCAAGGTAAGGGAAGGGATCCAGGACTTGAATCCAACATTCAACCATTTTGATCCCTCACCACTTGAGATGTTTGTTCTCATGAGGGCCATCGAGATCCTTAAGCCAACCTGACTTTCTATATGTCACAATCCGTATATTTCACTCAGGCTGGTGTTGACCAAGTATGTCAGTCCTCTAAGACAACCATTAAAAGAGGTGCAGAGGACAGGAGAACTCAGGCATGGTCACTGCTGCTGGAAATGGTGGTGGCACCAGGCAGACACAGGGGCAAGACAGGCCTGTGAGTGCTGGTAGCAGCAAGGAGCTCACAAGGCACAGGGCAGAGTGCATGAAAGGAGAAGAAAGGAAAACAGAAAAAACAAAAGATAACACTGTCCTCATCCAAAATTGACTCTATTTTTATCTCATTCTCAGAGCTCCCTTATTTCCTTTTATTTCATCCCAAACGCCACTTTGCTGCTCCCAGCCTTCCTTTTCCCTATTCTGCTGAATCTCCTTTTGCTATGACTAAAAAAATAAATTTGAAAACCTCCAACTTTCTCTGCATAGAAATATTCAAATTGGTCTACCCCACTAAAAAGATTTTGGCTGTCTCTGTCAACCAGGAGTTTCCCAGCATATAAAGATCTGATTAATGTGAGATTTGAAAGCAACATTCATAACTACATTTTCAAAACAGATCTAAAAATACTAACAGAAGTTATTATTATGTTTCCACAGCAGAAAAATTCCCTAATTTCCCATAATTATAGTTAAGCCTCATGAAGAGAGGGTATAATCAGAATAATAAAACAGTTTGTTGAAGCATTCTCTTGGTAGGACTAAAACTGCAGTTTTAAACAAGATGCACATTCTTTCTGAAAATTGAAAGCATCAAATCTTTTAACAGGAACACGGCATAAAAATAAATTTGACACAGTAATATCAAGTCAGTTTTATACTGGAAATTAACATTTTCTGTAATGCAGAAAGAAGAGACATTGCTGCTCAGCCTGTTCCCTGTTAATGTCAGCAAAGGCTGACATAAGCTCTCCAAAAGAAGAAATCCATTGAGAGGAGGCTCCTGTCTCACCTGTGCAGAAATTAATTTGTGCTTTATTTTATGAAATGGAAAAAAAATGTATTTTGCAAATATGTTTGTAACTCTACTCATGCTGTTTCATATACAGTGAGTCCCCTGACCTTATTTTTTAAAGGAACAAGTTACATATGGCAAGAATGAAATTAGAGATAGATTCTACTGCATTTTATCTAGCCAGGCTGGTTCTCACCTGAATTCAAAGTACTTCAAACTATTCCTGAAAATCCTCAGATTGAGAGAAAAATCCCTTGGAGCCTCACTTCAGCATTACAAATGCTGTTCATTCAATGTGGAGGTAAAACTATCTACTAGATATTCCTCCAAGCACCTTGGTTGTAGACATTACAATGATAAAGCTAATCATCCCTGATGACTTGCACAACTTGGGAAACTTCTGTTTTCTGAAGGAGCTACATCAGCTTCCACACGCTGACAACCTCTTCCTTCCCTCCCACACAGGCATGTGCTCATCGGATAAGTCTGCCGCTTTCATAGGTCCATCTAAAAGTGAAAATTTATTCCTACTACCCATATCCCACAAATATGCGGAAGCTTTTTGTGTTGGTGAAATTGTGAAGCCCAAGAAATATCAGGGCAGACAGGAAACCATTGCCACAGTAAGAAGAAGCTAAAGCTTAAAATATTCTTTGGAAAAAAACCCCAAAGCTGCACTTTGAAATTCACAGAAGTGAGTTAGGAACATCAAGAAAATGCAGTCCAGCTGTACAAACTGAGTCAGCTCAAAACTCCAGAGTTAACTAAGACGGTAGGGTTGATGTTCATGTATGAAGCAGATTGATTTGATCTGCAGTCATAGTTCTCTTATAGGTTATCTGACCCTCCAGAAACTCTTGGAGATCTAAGGATTTTAAAAGCTCAAATGAAAGCAGATTCACATAAAAAGGAATGATCAGCTATCATCCCAAGCAGACCCACTGGCATAACAGATCCTCCCAAACCCTTATGCCTGGTACAGCCATCTCCAAGTATGTGAAATACAGCAGGCAGCACGGACTCTCATTTCTCTCTCTGCAGATACAACAGTTGCAAACAGCTAATATTGTTTCCTGGGCTCTGCTTGCTGGAAGGCTCTTTCTAAGCCAAAACCCCACCCTAGGCCTTCCTCAGCAGACCCTGAACTCAGCACAATCTTTACTGGCCACAGAAACTCTCTCTTGCTGCATTAACATAAACATTTCATGATACAATAGCAAGGCCTTTTCCAGACTTTGTTCTGCAGTTAACTGAGGTACCACATGATGCTAAAGCTACCTTGAGTTTTTGGTCTGTAATTAACGTTTGAGAAAGCAGTGAAAGCCATTTGCATTCAGAGATCACAGTATTCCTTTTCTTCTTCATAGGCATTACAATGACAATCAATAACAAACTTTGCTCTCTCAGCCCTACTTTCTCCAATGCTGTCCCTAAGCAAAGTTTTATATGTATATAGCAGATATTTCAACATCTCCAAGAAACAAACATAAGGTGTGCTTATGTGCTTAGGATCCCATTCTACCCCACAATATCCACCAGAAAAGCATCCTCTCTGAAGGATTTCTTCAACCACCTCTCTAACCAAAAGGCAAATTTATCCATTTCCATAACCAGAGATCAAGCACTTTAGGCACTACCAGACCTAAAGAAAACACTTTCTGAAGCAGTCAGTCAGCTCTGTTTCTACAGTTCCCATGAGTAATCCTTCCTCACTGTCTCCAGCCTCAAACACTAAGCCTGATCCCAAACAACAGACTACCCCTAGCTCTAACACAGGTATCCCAGCAGGCCTTTTAATTTAGTGTAAGCCATTCTTTCCCACTGGTACAAGTTCAAAGCCTTCTCCCATGTGAGCAAGACAGGCGTGAGGGGGTAAACTGTACCTGCACAAATTGGACAGAGTCTTCTAGGGTCACATAAGTAACAGCAGCAGATCCAACCTTCAAGAGTGTATTTTGAGATACAAGAAATGGGACAGGAAGAGGGTTACCTCATACAATGATGTCAATGTTAACTTTAGTCAAATGATATAAGACTGGTTCATGGAAAAAAGGAGAAAGAAATGCTATTCAGAATTTGTATGACAAGAATTTCACTTCCCCATTAAGGTTCACTTTGCTGATTACATTTTCTCCATTATATTTCCTGAGCCAAGCTTTTGTACTTCACTTGAAAGAAAATGATTGAATGAAGGGACATGTATGCTAGGAAACTTCCTGTCAAGTCATTAATGAACTAAACTTAAACGACTCATAATTTCTGAGCAAAATTTTTAAACATAATTTTCACCACTTTTTGTTTCTTTACCTGTCATAGAAGGGTCAGCACAATTTTTAAAATCTCTCCTTATGTCTTTCAGGAATTAAACTGTAAAACATGCCCTTCATATTTTCTGCTCTCACTAAGTCTAGCTGATAGTAAGTAAATCCTCAGTAAGTGAAAAATTTCATTAAAATAAATATAAATATTAATATTATAAAGTACGATATTAATACACAATGTTACTACGATGTAATAACTCTTAATATCATTACTACAATTAATCTTATATTACATCAATACATTATAAATATTATAAATTATACAATAAGAATATAAATAAAACAAATTTTTAAAACAAAATCAACTATGAAATCCATACTATGCCTCATCTAGAAATGTTGCAAAGATGCCTTTCTTTCGTTTTGTAATACTAACTCTTTGAGTTATCTGTAGTTCCAGACCTAAAAATAAAGACACAAATGTAACAAGTGAAACAAATAACCAATTTAACACCAAAAAAAAAAAAAAAAACCAAAAAAAAAAAACAAAACAAAAACAAAGAGTAGTGTTGAGCAAAGAAAACAATCAGCAGGAATGCTTTTTGGAGGTCAAAAAAAGCTGTTAAGAGCCCCAAAGCTATTTAAAACTAAGTGAAATCTTGGGTTCTAGGTTTTCGTATAATTTTGATCTCAAACTTACTCTGAAGCAAAGTTTATTTCTTTTCTTGGAGGACAAACCCCTTATTTATTATCAACTTACATTATATATTTGGGGTTTGAATATGCTGTAAGAATTAAAAAAAAAAAAATCCAAACAGGTTTCCGGTATTATATTCTATTAGGCTGAAATATTGCTGAAAAAAACCCAGGCTGTAGGTGTGTTATTCTCCACCAACTATGGCTGGGTCAACTAAACATTATACTCTTCCTACAAATGCTGTTACTTATTTTTATAATGGTCAAATTGCTGTGTAGTCTGCTTGGTTTCCTTCCTTTCTTCGTTGCTAAAATTAGTTGTTCATGCAATAATCCATCACCTCCATCCTTCCTGAACACAGTAGTGAAATCAAGTTTGGATTTTATTCCTCCTATAAACCAATATTTGATGCTTATCCCTTTTGAGTATCAGCTGTTTTCCAAGATCATAAATATACGTTTTCCACTTATCCATGTATACCTTAGATCCGGTAAATCATAAGATTTTTAAACTCAGCTCCCATGTTTCGTCTGACAGTTTACAGATCCACCCCTGAACACCAGGTAATTTTGTCCTAACAGAACTTCCTTTCATATGTCAAGCATCTTCTTAGGGATGTTAAGATTACTTTTCAAACCCAGCAAAATCTTAAAAAAATTAATAATTCCCTTCTGAATATAATTAATCTTTTTTCACAGGCACAATCGATAAGGTCCAATGAAATCACTAAAACATTTATTTCACTATTTCTGACACTGGTTTTCCCTTACGTCCTCAGATTTAGGTTATACCTAAGTCTTGTCAATTCTTTTTGTACATCACCAAGAGGTATTATCCTTTTACATATCTAAACATCAGGTAGCCATCTCATCACTGTAATGTCTTTCTCCTAGAAAAGAACATTCTTGACCTTTTCATACACAGCCTCCATGCTATTTCAAAACTAGTTTCTTTCCTCTGTTAGAACTTCTTAGTCCTCTTTGCATCTTTCTTTTGCTGTAGCACATCAAGACTAATCATCTTCCCCTTCAAGATTTTGCGTAACAAAATCTGTTTGTATTCACCATTTCTCATACAAAATCAAGGTCAGATTTACAGCTTCCACTGCCATCTGTGCTTATTGCCTAATATTACATTCTACATTTTAAACTTCTGCCCTTGTGTTTATATCCACTTTGCACTTGAAACTTGGAGGATCTTTCCATTAATATTTGCAACATGAAAATTACTATTCTTCTTCAAGTACCTGCTTTAAAACTTTCCCTTGTTGTGATACTTACAGAATATTGAAAGCAATTTGTGCGCAATGACCCCAGTCTCTCTTTGTGATCATTGCTGCCCGATTGTCTCTACACATGGCTCCTCCAGACATGTTGTTTTACACTTAAACTGCAACCTTTGTGAAGCAGGAACTTTTACTCTGTGCTAAGGTCAAAACAGAAACTTCTTCTGTAACTACATTTTTCCAGCACAGCAGAAATACTCACAGTAATAATAACAACAAATAAAATGTAAACCAGAAGATTTCTGAGCTAGAAAAGGATGAAGTCAGCTGAAGAAATCATTCACAAGATACAGCTCTATTCATTAAGCTTGAACTAAGTAAGAGTTAATATTTTTGCATTGAGACAATCAGGGAGTTTTTTCTATTTAAATTTCTCAGAATTGCATTGTCAAGAAGTTTGATATGAAGAAAAAGGAGGACTCAGGCTGCGACCACATTTTTCTAGGAGCTATTCCAGCAGAGTATGGTAAAACCTGTTTCACAATTCTTCAAATAAGCAATTATTGATTACAAAGCTGAAGGAACAATAAACCTGTATGGAACAGAAGTAATTTTGGTACTGGAATGGGTGACATTCACCAGAATAAGGAGTATTCAGGAGAATTACTTCAGTTTCAAACTGCACTATCCTTTCTTTTATACACATCTGAAATCTGATAGAAGAGTGAGGAGCATTTTCTCTTAAGTGAAAACAGACTTTGGGGAACAGGGTTTGTTTGGTTTACATTTTTTAGCTGTGACTTTACTTGCAAGACATTGTGGTTTCAATAACTGCATTATTGCTAATCTGTTCTCGAAATTTTTATGTCTTTAGTCTGAAAGGGTTATTTCTGTATTATTTTTATTTTCCCCAAAACCTTAAAAAAACCCTAAGTTTAGGGTGAGAATAAAGATCTTACTTTACACACCAAGGGGAAATTTTCTGTAACAATATTTTCAAGATAAGAAATGAGTGTGTATGACAGACACACTTGTAAAAATTTTAGTATTAAGAAGTGTTACTGTATGTCTTCAATACTAACATGGTACTTAAGGAAAACATAATAAAGTGGAAAGTGGCATATCTGACATAAACTAGAATTCTTGACTCTATCATCAATTACAGTTCAATAGTAGCTAAACATTGCAGCAAATAGCAAAACGAATCTTTTTACCCCATATAGATTTTGGAAATTAATGCTTAATTTGGAGGGGAAAAAAAGGATTACTTAACAGAACTATCTGTATTTTTCAAAGAAAAATGTGCATTTCTTTTTTAAATACATGTGCTTCCAAAAGCCAGAATCATCTGATATACATCAAGTCAAAACAGAAAAAACAAGGGAAAGGGGAAAAAGCAGATTTAGTTGCATGTTTTCATGCTACATGTAACAAAGACTGAAAAACAAGGGAAGTCTCTGGAATTGGTAAGATCCCTTTGAGACTGGGAACTGGTACAATTACACCAGTCACATTTGCTTTGGTGTGCAATACTTGGCCGGTGGTGCACTCTTACAAGATAAAATATTTTAAATCCCAGGGTATAGATTAGGGTTGCAGCCATGAGATCCACGAGCAATGTTTCCTGAAGGAATTCTTCCAGATTTCCACCCCTCAAGCTTCACTTCCATTTGCCAGGGTGCTCTTCTCAGACTTACTTACACACCTTAATTAATAGGTGGATGAGAGGGTGGATTGAGTCGGCCATGTGCACTCCCAGCACAGAGGTCCAACCATGTCCTGGGCTGCATTAAAAACAGCAGGACCAGCAGGTCAGGGGAGGGGATTCTGCCCCTCTACTCTGCTCTCATGACACCCCACTCAAAGCACTGTGTCCAGCTCTGGGCTCACAACATAAGAAGGACGTGGACCTCTTGGAGCAAATTCAGAGGAGGGCTACGAAGATGTTCAGAGAATTGTAGCACCTCTCCTATGAAGACAGCCTGAGAGAGTTCAGGCTGTTCATCCTGGAGAAGAGAAGGTTCTGGGGGGACCTTAGAACGTCTTCCAGTACCCTAAAGGGCTACAAGAGAGCTGGAGAGGAACTTCTTACAAGTGCATGTAGTGGCAGGAAAAGGGCTAATGGTTTTAAACCAGAAGAGAGTAAGTACAGGCTAGATATAAGGACAAAGACTTTTACAGTGAGGGTGGTGAAATACTGGCACAAGTTGCCCAGAGGCCAGTGGCCTAAGAGTAGAAAGGCATTGAGATATATCAAGTACTGGTCACTTCTCCAAGATACACACCATCTTTCATTAGGGGAGGCTTTATTTTCACACAAATACATAGCAATCTCAGAGAATGCAAGGCAAAAGGAAATTAGAACTATACATAAATCAGGATTGAACTATACATAAATCAGGATTAAAGTACATGTAAAACAAGATTAAAACTCAGGCTTTTGCAGTTATGTTCAAACCCATGCTCTGAAGAACTGCATTGATCTTGAGATCTCAGATTCCCAGAGCTACCAGGAGCTCTCCAAGAGCTGTCTACATTGATTGTGTACATAGAAGCTAAGGCCATTTTGGCTCCTCATCTGAGACTGAAGCATTAACTCCCACACATTGAAAACTGACAGAGATCTCACACTGTCCTCATAGCAAAAGCCGTTCTGAGCTCCCCTCCCAGAACCTATTAACACCACAGTAACCTATTAAACCATAAACCCACAACCTATTAACACTAAAAGACAACACTAAAATACAGAGGAACATGCAGCTTGATTACAAAAGATTCTTTCCACAGTGCAGGACAAGGGAGCAAGTGACACTTGTGTTACCAAGGCAGTTCATTTCCTACACTGTGCTTCCCAGGGCACTCTGATGCCACAGTGCAAACATCAACCATGCAGAGTTGTGCTTACCACAGAGGGGCACCAGGCTGTGAAATTCTGCACATGAAATAGCCATTTCTCACTGTTTTGTACTGCGTACTCTATCTTCAAGTGCAGGCCAGAAGAATTTTTTGACACAAATGAACTACTGGGAATTTTTTCTTAATAAAAAATTCCCACAGCTTGTGCACTGAAAACCATAACAGGAAATGCAAGATAAAAGCAGCACAGTCAGTAAATACTCTAGTCAGGGTGAAAACAAGAAAAAAACTATTTAGATGTAGTTTTATGAGCTTTACCTGCCAAAGTTCCTACGTCCTGTTTTGTGGGTTTATGCTCATATTTTCCTATAGAATGTATTTTCTCCTTTCACTGTAAAGAGGCTACACTGCCATCAGAGGAAACCAACCAGACAGAGTACTTTCTCTGTAGTCAAGCTCACTCTGAAGTCAAACCGAAAAAAATTACTCTGATAGTTTGTCTCAGTAATTCCTCCCATTTAGCTTATAATAAAAACAGGTAATGCAAAGTTCCATTGTTCCCTGAGCTGATAAAGGTTAGAGTCTCTGTTGGGATATTTGCCAATCTCTATAAAAAATGGCTTTACCTACAATCTGGTTTGTATGACTTGTTCAGGTATCAGTGTTAAACATGTCTAAAGAGGTACTTTGATCTTTTTATAATTTAATCTTAGCCTTTACCACTGTCAGTTGCTTCTCATTTATATTTTTAATTTTGTATCTTTGTATTTCTGTGCATCGTTCTGCATGAGAACTGAACTCAAATATCTAATGGGATCAAAATTCAACCTTTGTTATGTGCTTTAATGGGAGTACTTCATCAACATTAAACAAAAATTATACACTCTGGGTCTAATTCTGATCAGTAAAAAATTTCCGACTGTGAAATTAGGTGTAGACTCAGAAGGTTAAGTGAAGTCACATGCCCCAGCCACTGGGAGGGGTTCTGTCCCTCCCTCCTTACCAACCACTGAGAAATGGCAGGCAAAAGAATGACCCATGGGACTGCTGAAGTGTGCTCATGTCATTGCTCTGATGAGCTCTGGTCTCCTGCACAGGAAAGGAGCAAATACACTGCCTTATTTTATTCCCTCATGTCAGTGTCCTTCCTTGTATTGTGACTGGACTAACCCACATGTTGTCCAGACAGGGAGCCACCTCCTCTGGCAGTTGAATTCAGGGACACAGGGGATTAGTTGCCTGCCTGGCATCTGTGTGGCAGATGAGGGGAGTAAAAGTTTAGCTCACCTGAGCTGAGCAGATGTTTTTGGCTTCACACCACAACACCTCAGATGTGCTGCTACCTCACAAGTTGATATGTTTATGACAACACATACTTCAATTGCCAGACGTTCTTGTGGGCTTACAATGGATTTTCTCATATGGGAAAATTTACAAACTGTAGTGTAAACACCCCAGCTGTACAGGCCTCTGGTTACATTTCTGTCTGTCAGAACTCTAGACGTTTCTAATGCATCTGGCAAACAAACAATCAAATTTGCAAATCTAATATGAAAGTGAAAAAATATTCAGGGCTACAAAACCTACTTCTATGCTTTGACCAAAACAAATCTTCTTAAAAATATAACACTTGGGTTCTAAAACGTTGGAAAAAAAATTAAAAGTTTAATAAAATCACAGTAATTGCCTCTAAGTGAAAATCAAGGACTGATGTTTTCCCCTGTGTTGTATGTGGTGGAGATGATGCTGGGTATTCCAAAACAGGAGATGCAGATAGTCAGCTTAACACAAGAGAATTCCCTCCAAGTTTCCTGCAGAACAGACAGAGTTTCCTGTAACAGTATGTTTGTTTGTGAGAAGCTGTCATCCTCTCAGCAGTGTGTCTGATGGAGACAGCTCTTGCTAAAGGGAAACCGAGCCCTGTTAGGAAGACAGTGAAGAGAGTCATTGCATCATTCAGCACTGATTCATCTTAGCCTTGACTGGTATCTGATAAACTATAAATAGCCTACGGTATATTTTAACACTCTAATCACTTTCACTCATTATATTTGTTCAGATCAAACATAGGGAAATGAAATGTGATAAACTAAATATTAAAAACCCACCTTCTTTAGACTTGCAACTGGAAACTGAGCACTGCAACACCACACATCCTTTTTCAGAATTTTGGGGGTTCACAGAAGTACTTTTAATCTTGGTTTTGTTCATTACTGGGGACCAGATGCTCCAATGTAGTCCATAACTCTCTTTCTTCATCCTATGATTCCCACCATTTTCTCTAAACTCTTGTCTCACACTCCATGACCTCTCTTTATCTCTTCCCTCTGCTTTTCACTTTATCCTCAGAGGAAAAACATGAAATATTTTTTACAAAATTAGCCTGCTCAATCCACCTACACACCAAGATGTGTAGAACATTTTCTCTATTCCTATGAATCAGTACTTCAACCATAGTCTATTTTCACCATATCTAACTTTTTGTATCCATTCCTTTCATACCTCATTCCTTTTCCTCTATGTACAAGGCACACACTGATAGCCAGTGTCTATCCTCTAACTCTAGATGTTGTTATCTGTTCTCATAATTTTACCAAACAACTTAGATAACAGAAGTTTTTTGGCAATCTGAAATCTAAAGTACATAAAACTGAGAAGGGAGTAACATGCAATGGAAAAGGCAAGCTCCTAATAAAACCACCTAGGAATGTGCCACGCTAGTGTGCCAATAAACTGTAATGCAGACTATGGGCATGACTATTTAACAAAGAGTTATTAAAAAACTCATGTAAAATAAGAGCTGCAATCCAACCATTTACTTTTCTCTAGATATGCTTAACTTTTAATCTAAATCCAACCCCTGTTTTCCCCTGTGCTTTTCAGAGTTAGCAACAACTTCCCCAATAAACCCAAGTAAACACTCCAGCTCATCAGTCATAGAACATTAGATGTCACAAAATTGTTTGCTTCCACACTGCAAACTGGCAGTTTCACTAAAGCAAACTAGAAGTACAACATTAATTATTGGACTTCTGCTTTTGACAACAAAAAGAAGAAACCTCCTGTAAGTTGCTCACCAAATGGCTGATTTAGGCCCAAAAACAATGAAGGGGCTATAATGAAAGGAATAATGAAGTTCAGATGTTTGTTGCAAAGTGTTCCCAAACAAGCAAAAAGAATATTACTCTATTTGCATCTTCAAATACAGCTTTTAATGCCTTCTATTCTCCTGTCTCCTCACTTGAAGCTATGCCTTTTGTCTACTCAAAACCAAGGGAGGAGACTTGGAGACTGGCTTCTCTTTGATTCTTCAGGTTCAGCCCACAACTAAATCACAGCCATTGTTCCTGGACATTTCCTGCCCCAAACAGCCAGCCAAAAATCCTATCCACATTCTCATCATGTTGAGTATTGCAACATCCCTTCCTCAGGAGTTATCAAGTACAGCCTTGTCTTGCCTCAGTTCACCTAGAAAACAGCTGAAAAGATCAATTCTCTCACCTTTTCTTCATCACATCCTTTCCTTGTTGGCCTCCACATAAAAGTGAAGTCCTTTATCCTGCCTTTCAAGCCCTTCCTGATTTCTTCCTACCTGTCCATCTACACAGAAAGATTAGCTCCCAGCACCATGCAGTGTATTCATCACCACTGTTCATCTCAGGAAGGGACCTCTTGCAAAAATTTGTGCTTGCAAAGAGTACCCATTAAACAGGAACAAAAGCATTTTGCTAACCTTTTCCAAGGATACACAACCCTTTTTCCATGGTACACAGATAAGAAACTGCCTCCCTATCTTCTTCCAACTGCTTGGACCTTCCTGTTATCCCATGCTTTACAGCCAGTGCACGCACTGTATGGGAGGGAGTATGAGAAGGGGAAGAAATGATGTTGTAGGCACCATATGTTTACACAGCTCCAGCCACAACAGAGGTCTTCATCCATCAGTGCATTTCCTGGACACTCTGACAATAAACAAACACTAACAGCACGTCCAGTAGACGGGCTTCTCGATCCAGGCAGTGAATGCTGAATCCCTCCCCAGAACAGCACAAATTTCACAGCTGCTCTCCTTCTAGCTTGGTTCCCCTGAAAAGGATGCTCCTGGTGTTCCCAACACTCAGCTCCCCTCCCACCCTTCTGCTCACACAGGAGCAGCCAAAGCTGTGACAGAGCTCCCTGGGCAGCTGGGGACTTGGAGCAGACCCCGGCACTGATACACCCCAGCTGCTGGCAGGGCCCCTTCCTGGCTGAGTGGGTGTCAGGAGCTCCTGTGCTTGTGAAGAAGAAGGGCAAGCATGACAGCATCCCCACAAAGTGATTCACGGCTTCCCAGGAAGCACTTTGCTAATGAGACAACTGTGCTCACTGTCCTGCCTACACTCTGCTGACTGACTGAAGCAAATTCAAAGGGTCAGAGACCTCTCAGCAGATGCTGAAGGAAGGGAACTATCAGAGCCCACTGCAACTACATCACCAAAGAGAAGGAAGCGTGATGCCACTGCATCACAATTTAATGGGAATGAGGAAAACGGGGTCAGGACTCCTGTCAGGGAGCACCCCCTGCCAGTTTTGTAACTCCATGAAGAACGAAGCCAAGGTTAAAAAAAATCCATCTCCCTGCTAGCAGAAGGTAATATGAAAGCCTCTGCACTTGGGAGCGGGTCCTGCAGGGGTTCAGTGGTCCTCTTTCAGCTGTGAAGGCTGAGCAGAGGTAAGGGTGAGAAATACTGAAGATGGGGCAGCAGAGAACTGGAGAAAATTCAGAAGCCACCCACCCCAGGGAGCAGCACTGCCTGACACAGAGCAACACTAAGCTGGCTGCTTCAAGCCCATATCAAATCAGAGGAAACCAGGCAATTCTGGGGGCTGGCAGGAACTTGTAGAGATCACCTAGTCCAGCCTCCTGCTCACAGCAAGGCTAGTTTCAAATAGCACTGATAGACCTCAGGGAATTCTTGTCTCTGTACCATCCTCAGTGAGCTGATGGGTTTCAAGGCCTGAGCTGAAGTCAATGTTTATAATAACAGAAACAGAAGGCCAGGCTGAACACACCACATGAATGCTCACAGTACCATAATCAAAGGGACTGGGGATACCTTCACTGTACACACACATTTGTTCCTCAACCCCTCTGCTTTCTCTGCATCTTTGGCAAGATGCAGTTCACTCTCTGCTGGAAAGCCAAGCAGCCTCTTTATCTGTGTGCAAGAATAAATAGACAAAGTGCCAAAAGTCATTTGTACAATGAAGACATTGTGTCACAGACTTCTTCATTATCTATACTGCTCATGAAGCAACAACATCAAAACCCTCAGTATGGGAAGCATTTGAGTCAACATTCAAGTACAAATAGCTTTGCTCTATTAGACTTTCTGCCACCAGAAGTGATTATATCAGTCAGAATTTTAATACACTCTGACCTATATTTTCAAAAGCCCATAAAAGAAGATGGTTATCCCAATCGACTTGCACAGATACATACTGATTTGCTGTTCTAATTGTTAAAAAATAAAATAAGTATTAAAAATCAACATATACAGACAGTGGGTTGAGAGTTGAACTTTGACTGAGGCTGGAAGCAATCCAGTTAGGGAGTGGGAGCAGTAAAATAGAAATGTCTCAGTATTTGTATTTTATATCACTGTTTGAATGCTGGCAGAAATGCTGTAAGCCAATTGCTTCTACAAAGTCACTTATTTCCTGGTCCTGCTGCTAGGTTTGTAATTAGCCAGTATCAACTAATATCCGGGAAATTAGTCATCTCATACTTATTATCAGCAATATGTTGTTTTTCCTTGTCATTATTGCTAAGTTCACCTCAAAAGCAGAGTACAATGGAAACCCTATAGGAGTCTTCTACTGTTTCATTTGGGAAGTTATCTGGCAGACCTGGGCCTCGTGTCAGGTTCAATCAGAGATCTACTGTTGTCCTACAATGATTTATGGAACAATACATTAGTGTGGACCCATAAAAAGCCGTATTTCTTATAATATGAGGATTGAAATGTATCAAAAATTTTCTCAAAGAAGGAATAAATCAGAGGTTTATGGTGGCAAGGTGCTTACAGTTTTTAGTGGAGAGGACAAATAAGATGATGGTGCTGATCTATTTTATTTAACAACTCCTAGTATCTTCCTTTAAGTTTTTAATAGACAAGAGGAATGTTTCTAAATAAGCTGAGTTGATAGGGAATGCATCTCTAACCTGTGAGACAATGCTTTTATAAGCACTCAAAAATTACTCACTGTTGCAGTCTACTTTCATTTTTCTCCTTGTTGGCATCCATGGCATACAGACAAGTTGTTTTAGGCAATTTAGCAGTAAGTGATTCTAACCAACTATTACAAGCCTCCTCCCCAGCCTCTCTGGGGATCCAGCAACTCACCTTAAACCATCTTCCTCCTTCATAAATCACATCTGACAGTCGTGCTATTCCAACCTCCTTTCCTCTGCACTGTGTTCAGTTCTACTCCCTGTTCATAACTTCCATCAGCTCCACATTCCCCATGGTTCAGTTGGTTTCCCAGCCAAAATAATCCATTAGGATTTTGTCTCCTTCCTCTTTAAGAAAAACAGCAGTATCTAAAGCTACTCAATCGGCCTTCACAGAAGCTTGCTTTTCTTTATTCATTTTATCCCACTTTCTTTTATTTTTGGACTAGGGGCATAGAGTATTTTTGTTTGTAAAGAAACTAAAACACAGTGATGCCAGAACACACTGTCTTCCTTCAGGCTCACATTCAAAACATCTTTTAAACTTACAAAGCATCATTACGAATCTCAGCTCCATTTGTGACTGCTTTTTGCAGTCACAGGCTGCTGAACTCTATGTGACTTTTAAGTCCTTTGAAATACAGGCCACCCTCCTCTTCAGCCCATTTGCAACAGGCTGGAGTTCTACATGTCTTTAATCGAGCCCTGCCCAGCATGTTACTGAGGGATTCTTTGCTCAGTCTCATTTGTGGGATACACAATTAGGGATTACACTGGCCTTCAGCAAAGAACAGTTCAACAAAAGAGCTTTGTAGACCAAACTCATACAAGCTTTAGTGACCTCTTCAGTAAAGAACTAATAATTAGCCTCAATTCTGAATTACAAGCAATATTTTCTATAGGATCTAGCACCTATGGTTATGAGTCCTGTCAAGTTAGAAGACATGCAATCAGAACGGGATTTAAGCAATTTTTAGCAAGCAGGAATTAAATTGCTTTGTATGTGGTAAAATAATTCTTGGGTATAAAATAACCCACAGCAATTAGGGTGAAAAATCCTCAGTGTGTCTGTAAAACAAACACACAGGGATGATTCAGCTGCAAACTGCAGAATGAGCAACTGCTTTTAGGAGTGGTGGGATGCAGGGTTTTAGTTGTTCTGTTAGAAAACAGGAGTAGCATTTACAGGCTTTTCTTCCAGATAATCCACAAAGCCAAATTAAGTCTCAAGTAGAATGAGCACCCAGTAGCAGAAATGTCATTATTTTCGGCATCTGCTTTATGTAAATTCAGTGTACAAATTTTGCAGAACACCTTCAAAGCTGACTGCATTTTTCAGTCCCTTCTGACATCAAACAATCCATTCAAATAAATTAAAGAATTAAAATATCCAATAAACCACAATAGATGCTGTCAGTAGTCCAACTAGGAAGAGCTTATGAGGCTTAGATGAAACATGCATAATAATATCAAAAAAAGGTGTCTTGTGTGCATTCCTAGTAGCTATATAACAATAAAAGGTAAGTCGAGAAAAAGAAATGTAAAGAAAAGAAAACATACTTTTTTTTTTCTAACTGAAATATGAGAATATGTCCTCCAGAGATTACATCATGCACTAAATCATCACACAGAAGATAGGAAATTTTCTTCAGAATAAAACTAAATCTTTATTTGTTGACAAGATGCATATTTGGGTTATTAGAAACAATCAAGAAATTTTACTATTCTTGATGGGGCAAAAAAACAGGTTTTTAAAGTAACACTCCTATATGCTTCATTTCCATTTTTCAAAATCAAATGCTTTTAATCTTGTTTCCAAATTAAGCTTAGAACATTGAATTAATATAAAAATTTTAAATGTCAAGAAATGGATTATGTAAGATTCCTTCTTAAAAATGGAACTGGAAATATCCCACTTGGTTTAATTCCATATGACTGTTTTTCCAAGTGAGGCAATTAAAGTCAAAGAAAGCTCTGATTTTAGTGTTATGCTGTGTGCAGCTGTTTCTAGACAGCTCCTCACATCTGGGTACATTTCCCATGTGGTCCCTGGACAAGGGAGGCCAAGATTCTGCCCTTGCAGAGGCAGGTGGACACACCAGAGCACTGTGCTCTGCTCCAGCCCTGAGCCTGCCTCCTGTGTGAGCTCCTCTGCTGCTATGAATCTGTTCCCTGCAGAGACACTGAGTTATGGCTACAGACACTGCGGGGGTCAGGAGCTTGAGATTAGAAACAGCAGAAGTCAAGGAGGAGAACAAGACCTTGAGGGCAGAGGATCTGTGGAACTCATCATTAGGAGTGATATGAAGATGGTATGGGAAAACTTTACAGGATGGGATAAGATGGGGGGGGTGGGGAGGGGGGGAGGGACGACAAAACAAAACCCCAGAACTCAAAAAGACATTTTAGCAAGTACTTCTGAAATAAAGTGCCAGAGCTTTGCATCCCAATGAAATCACAATAAGTTTCTGTTTTCACTTTGTTTTCACTTCAGCATGAGCTTTACAGAAATGTAATTTATCTAAATTCTTACATTAGACAAATGTAGCTTATCTAATTCCTTGCAGAATATTTGCATGTCATTAAGCTGATATATCCCAGTATTGAGCAGTTTTAAACTCTTAGCCCTCAGCCCACCTAATTAGGAAAGGAGCAAGGAGACAGGCCCTCTGTTTCTGCAACCCTTAGAGAAAGGGGTCAAACTGGATGCTCATTTTGTGCACATTTTTTGCTCAAACTACAGATTCACTGTCTAGACAGAAAGCCAGTCCATCACTAGGCCACTGAGCACTTGTGAGTTTCTTTCTTCTCAATCTTTTATCTGCACCACTTAGTTTTCCTACACAAGTCACACATTCTTCATTACAATTCTGGGCCATCACATCATTAGAATTGCTCAACCATTTCCAAAGTTGAATCCACTCTTTCTTTTCCACCTGTGGCCAGTCTCCATCCTGTAAGGTAAAATAGATTATGGTAATACCAGTTGAATATATTCTGCACAGATCTATGGCTAAGATTTAGCGTGTGTTGCTCATTGCTTCCTGGGAGACCAGCAATTCATATTTTCAATCAAATGAAGTCTAGTCACCTAACAGACACAGTACAGTTTGGAATTTGTTATAGTTGTGCATATCTCCAAGAAAATATTTTATTTATCCCAATTTCCAGAAAAAAAAAGTTCAAAAAATTATAACCAATCCAAAAATTTTACAAAGTGCAAATTCATGGATGAGCTTTTTTTTTTTTTGTAAAAGACTAACAGTGGCTAACAATGTGATTCCCAAAATCCTGATAGATTAAAGACTTTGACAGACATTGTCTTATCTTCTCAGTCTGTGATTAGAAGAGTTGTGAAGTAACATCACTTCTGACTGCCCTCAATTTTCATTTCCTCAAAAGAAGGCCCAAGAGTAAAGTTGACTGAGAACCAGAAAGCTTGTGGAGCTAAAATTACCATGGCAGAGTGGCATCAGGAAAAAAATAAAGAAGGTTGGGGAAAAAGAAAGAAAACTACAAGTACAAAAGCATCAATATTCAGCACAGAGAAATCTTCCTTGCTGCAAAGGCAGAGATAGGTAACCTCAGCCAGTGTTTGCACTGGTTATTTTCATGGATTTTTTTCTCCTACATTTTCAGTGCTGCCTAAGGTCTAAGCCAGAATTTCACGTGGACAGGAAACTCCCGCTTTGCCACAAGAAAAATTCTGCACTCTCTGTCCTTAAAGACCATTATTCCCCTTTTGCATTACAGAGTTGCGGAAACCCCAGTAAACATTTCAGATCCTTGTATTTTTGAGTAAGCTTTTTTCCCCCACCCTCCCAGATTCAGATGTTAATTTTTGCTCATGGGAAACATTGCTGAAGTCTACATTAGTGCTTCCTTTTTCTTGAAGTGGAGGTTTAACTGTCATCTTGACATGCTGCAAGTCAAAACCAAGCTTTTACCTGGCGGAAAGGATTAGGGCCCACTCATTTTTGGGGATTTTTCCCCCCCATTCTTTCCATTCCAGATGCAAAACATCTTACATCAGCCAGAATGACACAGATCAATGCAATACCTGTGGGCAGTGCTGAACACTTTCAGACCGTTGCTCAAACAAAGTCAGTGCAGCTTGTTCCAACCAACCTCCAAAAGAGACCTCTGGAACCAGTAACATGATTCTATAGCCAGCTGACACTTGGTCAAGCTGATAGTAAAATGCTAAAGAGAAACTATATTAAGAAAAAAAAAAAAAGAAAAGAAAAACAGCTGGAGTTTTCATTTTCAGATATGCTACAGAATTTGTTCCCCCTCTGAGAAAGTACTAAGGGATGTAGGAGCAGGAGAAGGGGAAAGGGAATATGGGGAAAGCACTGGAACTACCATGTGCAAAGAGGCATTCTGGAGGTGAGGATGCAGAACTGACAGTGCTAAGTTGGATGAGGTGAGGGCTGGTTTTGTCAGGGTAAGGGATATTTGAATGATCATGTGTGGAAAGGAGAGGACAGCATGGATTGCCAGAGTCAAAGAGACTGGAAGCCCAAGAATGCCACTTGGGACAGATCAATCTGCTTGGATCTATAGAACAGTCTCTTATAAGGAAAAAAGCCATGTAAACTGAATATACATTTAGCTTCCTGATAAGTCTATTCAATTTTCAAAGACAAATAAAAGCAAATTGTAATTTCTAAGGAAATTCTTCACACCAATTTCATGTCTGCTTAATGTGGAGTACCTTTCTTCTCATAAAAGGTTACTTAATTTGATAATTAATGCCTACTCCCAAAATTTATACTGGCTTACATTACTCTCATGCAATCTTGGGTCTTAAAATCATCTCAACTAGATAAATTAAAAAAGAAGTGATTGACCTAGGAAAAAAATTATACAATAATGATATCAGAAACAGGTTTTGATCAGAGATTATTAAAAACACAGAAAGTTACATATCCATGCAATTAAATGACATCATTTCTGTGCCTTCACTTAGAACTGCTGACATTCTGTAGGAAGTCTTCATTGTCTACAACTATCAGTCCTAAAATACTGTGGGCTCTGAAGCTAGCTACCTCCTAGCATGCATTCCATGCTTTCTACCACTCAATTTTCCCTGTGGTCAGTCTGCCACCATTCCCTCTCCTACAGCACTGACCAAGAGCTGCTCTTCCTTTTTGCAAGTAGGGGTCATTGTCCTGGAGTTCACCTTCCTGTGAAGAAGCATGACACTTCTGAGCTCATCATGAGGCTTCTGCTTCAGGACTGCTCAGCTGGAATCGTGAGCTGGCTCCTGATTTTGTCACTATTTTCAGTGAAAAATAAGAGGCATGTTCAAATCAAAGAAACTGTTTGTGAGCAGTAAACCCTTGTTTCCTGTGCATTATTGACGTTGTGAGTTAAACACTACAACCACAAAAACCACAGAACCTCTGCCAAGTCCTCCTTGATGCAGCAGTATCCAGCTATCTCCACGCTTTCTGTACTGTTGCATAAAATCCTGGCTCCTCTCCCATGTCCCCAGAGCTCACCCCACACATACACCCCCCAAAACATGTCTCGTATATCTCACTTGGACTTAAGCTGAGGAACAGACAGTACAGGCTGCAGTTCATGTTTGTGCAGGGCTGGCACACGGTTTTCACACAGAGCGAAGCAGGGCTGCTTCCTTGCTAAATGGGTAGCTAAAATGGTGCAAATACTTCTTGCCTCTGCCCAGTGAGTGATTTCCACAACGTGGGAGAGCACTTAATATGTTGGAACCTCTGCTGCTCTGTCCAGTTGTGCTGAGTTGCGTAACAAGCCCACAAATTACTGGAAGACTCTGACATAGGTTGCAGTTGCATAACTGTTGTTTCCTTCTGTCACTGAGTGAAAAACTACACCATCACCACCACACAAGTTTCAGCTGTCTTGTTCTCTGGCTGCACATCTTTACCTGGGGGGAAAACCCTTAGGTTGCTCCTGAGACTGAGCATGCATGCCCATATCTCCCCATCACTGCTCCCTCACAGTCCTTTCTGGAGATGTTTGTCTCTAACTACTGGCCATGATGCTGGTTTGTTGTTAGCTTCAGCTTTTTTACACCATATCATACCTTATATACCATATATATCATAGTTATTTTTTATATATATATATATATACCCACACATATATACATGCATATACATATATATACACGTATACATATTTATACATATCTATGTATATATGTGTATACATATATGTATGTATATGTATACGTTTGCATATAGAAATGAAATGGAGATATATATGCACTATCTTGAGCTACCAAACATATTGCTGGGCAATCACCAGACATGCCACACATCCATTTCTAATAATCTCATCCTGGAATTCCCACTCAAGCAGTATGAAAATACAGTTGTACCCTGAGAGACACTATTGAACAGAACACCACACTTGAATACTATGCTGTTTTTCTTATGCTGCTGTCAGGAATTTTTACATTAAAAGGCAGATGTACCTTAAGTATACAGCTGTAACAGCATAATTGTTAGAAATCTCTTACAACAGTGGATTTTACACCACTGTTCATGGGTATTGTAACAAGCAAAACAAACTTCTAAATCTTTCTCCTTGCCACAGCCAGTTGTAAGTTTAGTAGGTGCTACACCTACATTAAATAAATAAGTTTTGTAATAACAGCATTAGGGAAAAAAAAACTAAAAAGCCCCATTACTTGTCTTGTTTAAGTATTAGTGCTTTGTAGATAACACACACCCATCAACTTTTCAAGTATCTGAAAGGACTGGCTACTGCCAAGTCAAACTTAGATGTCTGTAATGAGAACGTTTTGATTAAATTCTTATAACAAAGTAAATACGGCTTTCACAAAATACACACTATAGATCTCTTCAGTCTTAGTTTAAAACTTCACTGTAGCCACTAGGAATAAGTAACTTCTGAATGCAGAAGGCCAATATTATGACTTTAGCCTTTAGGGAGAAATTTTTTTTCTCTGTTTATATAGTTCCTGGCACCTAGATTTTTGTCAGGGTTTCAAAATAACCTTATAGATAAATAATAGTGATCAAAATAGTGCTAACTGCAAATATTAGGATCTATCAGGATGGCTAACTTATAGAAACAGTACTGATGCTAGTACATAAGCACTAATTTATCCCATTACCCTATGATTAAGAGGTCTAAAAAGCAGCGAAGCAGTAAGCTGAAGTTCAATAGACAAAGGAAATAAAACAGAGAATCAGCTTGTTGTGCTGCTATGGCTGAGAGCATGTGCCTTTCCACATTTTACATGCTCTGCTCTTTTGTTATCTGTCCGTAGCTTTCAGAATTTAACAGTGCTCTTCTGCGAGCTGTGCCAAGTGTGGAGGAAAATGAAATTCCTTCTTCTGAAAAATGGTTCAATTACTCAAGATACAAATCTGAGTCACAAAAAGAGGGAAAAAGTGCATAGAGCACACTGGCTAAACTATGCAATTAATCTACAGGAAGAAAAGGAAGCAGAGCAGTAGGCTTAGAGCCCAGGTTTAACAGGGGTGGGAAAGGCAGTTAGTTATGAGCACAACATCAGGATTTGCTAGAAAGCAGACAAAATAGTAAACTCAGTCATGGTACTTGCAAAAGAGTGTTGCTACATAGACTTGTTACCCACTAGCCATGTGCAAGCTCCAAGCTAGGGATTTTGCTTCAGCTTTCTGGCTTAGGAAACAGGCCAGCTACATAATACCAAGTGGAGACACCATAAACTGGAAAAGCAATTCTCTACAGGCAAGTCACAAGAAACGTCAGACAGTGCTGAATCAATGATGAGCCACGGCTGTGAGAACAGAGAAAACACACTGGAAACAAACCCACAGAACAAGTAATTATGTAATCTTTTGCTTTCCTCACTGCAATAAATATAATAAGTCATTATTAACTTTCCTGAGGCTCTGATTTTGGGTTAGGCCTGATCGCACTGGAATTGTTGCTGACAAGAAACTCTGACAGCCTCAAACACTGCATCTTGCAGCTCTGCATCAGCATAGCCCCGCTGCATCCTGCAGCTCTACGTCAGCATGGCCCTGCTGACCCAAAAGTCCCAGCCCCTTCAGAACTCCTTCACCTCACACACCATCCAACAGTCCTGGCCCCATTGGAGCCCCTTGCCCTCACACCCCACCCCACCCAACAGTCCCAGCCTCACCAGACCCCCTTCCCCTCACACACCCTCCATCTGTTCAGCTTCCTCACCAAGAGAAGGAACTTAACTTGCACCCAGTGAAGAAACCACAGGAGGATTTGAGCTTCCCCCCACCACCAACACGGCAGCAAGTCCAACATGAGCTCAGGTCACTTCCATGAGCATAGGGAGCCAAACTAAGACCTCCCTAGACTAGGATCCAGGACAGAAAAGTCTTCTCTCCTGCTCCTCTGAACTGAGATGAGCTAGGTTCAAACAGGCTTTAGAGAGGCAGGTGGGAAGGTAACAGAGACTCTCCCACCCCCAGGGGGAAAGGCTTTGAGAGCAAACACCTGAAATTGAACCCAGCCTACCTGGAGCTGAGTAGAAGAGGAAAAGGGTCAAACCAAATGCTTGGCTTCTCAGACAGAGTTTTCCAGGACAGGTTGTGAGGGATAAGCATCCATTTGCAGCAGGACTTGTGCATGCAATCTATTATGGATTCTCAAGTGATGCAGGCACCTGGGAGTGATCATCTGACTACCCAAGGGATAAACCGTGGCAAATCTGGCAAAGCAGCCAGCAGGACTCAGCTAGTTTCCTTATGGGATGAGGGGAGGTTGTCAGCAGTTGCTCAGAAGTATTTTGGCATTACCAGGAAAAGCAAATACCAGTGGAGATTGCCAGGACAAAAACAGAGGGAAGGCAATTGGTGGGCATCTGCTTTTCCTATAAGCTCAACTAAGAAGGCCACTTCTGATCTTACTGATTTTGTAAGTTGCAAGTGTCAGAGAAGCTACTTGTGCACTATTAAATCACTCCATTTCCCCAGTTCATTTGTCTGGATAGCTTGACAAATTGCGCTGTCTCAGCCATTTAGAGTAGGTCCGGAAGTTTTGTAGGCAAATCCCTTAAAGGGGCTGTGCAATTACCCCCATGTGTTGTTTCTTAGGGGTGTAATTTTTCACAGGTGCTGTGAATGACTGAAAAGGTATGTAAACAGACATCAACAAAATTTCTACCAGTGCTTTCTCATATTCTTTTGATAAAGAGGGTGCATCTTGCTGACCTTAAAAACAGTTTTCCTAGAGCTCATTTTAGACTTTGGACTACTTAATCCCCTGAACTGTCTGCTGCTTAGTTCTGATGATAAATAAAAGTATGTGCCATCTAGACTCTTCCTGGAAGTATACATAGCACATCCTTCCGCATCCTTTTAAATTACATATCTGTAGTATTGAAGTCTCTCTCAGTAGACTGAAACCAAAGTTGTCATGTTTCTGCCTGCCTGGCCTACTAACCATCCAGTTTGGATTGATGGCTTTTTGACTTTCCACACATAAAACCTGCTGTCTCAAAACTGAGCATGGAAGAGGCACTCCAGTCCATGTGCCTGTAGATCTTTTTAACTTAATCTTAAGCCTGGTGACACAAAAATATATTTGCATTTATGCTGACCAAAGTTGGAGTTCCCTCTTGCAGGTCACTGTGTTTTGCTGCTGTGGGAGTTTCCTGAAAGAAAGAAATAACAATAAGGAAAAGCTGTGTCTTCTTTCTCTTCTTGCCCTGTCCACACCTATAGCCTTGATCATGGCAGTTATTCCAGACTGGGAGACAAGGTGACTGACAAGCTTTCTAAATCTTTTCTTTAAGAAGACATTTTGAAAAGAAGGATTAAAGACTCAGCGTCATTTTCCACAGCTAAAGGTCCCTCTGCATTGGTTCTGTTCCCTTTAAAGCCTGGAATGTTTATGCTAGTTGGCTTGTGGGAGAGTGTGGGACTTTTTTCAGTAAACAAATTCAAATTTCCATAAATTGGAAACACATTTAAGTTTTGGAAAACAATTGTTTGGCAGTTGCTTTTACAAGAAAACCGTATCGCAAACACAACTCCAGCCTGTGCTGCAAAGACCTTTCAGGTTGGGTTGTATTGAGCAATGCGGGACCAGCATCAATATTTGAGCATGCAACGCAGGGCCTTTGACGTGGTTTACATGTAAATGTGGTGGTCAGTTCCTTGGGTCTCTCCCCCAAGGCAGTGGGGGTTTGCATTTTCAGAGTCCAAGACAGCTGATATTTTCAGAGACAGAACCATAACTGGTTCAAAAAGGGTTGCATGGATGTGGGAAGATAATAGTGTAAGCTTAATAGTTGAGCAAGAAAGAAAGAGTAAGTAAAACTGCTGAAGTGACTGCTGAGTCTGCTGAGATAAAGACAAATCAGTGATTCATTCCTTCCAATGATATTGAGAGGCAACAGATGACAATCAAGTCTTCTGTCATTACAAATTGCTTAAAAACTGATTTAGAGATATCACTATCTAAAGAGATACTATTTTTTCATTTAATCCAGATAACACACTAGATTAACCAAGTCGCTAAATCCATTAATGACACATTATATTTCAAATCATAAAAAAATCTTAAGAAATCATAATTGTAGAGACTCTGCTGGTTTTCCCCTGTAAAATGCTTGCGCTTGATCAGCATGAGGGCAGACCAAGCCTTTTCCAGAGCTGAATACTGACTCAGCATGGCTCTAAATGTGACACCCTCACTCTGAAGAACATGTGGAGCCCACTTTCTAGCAGCAATGAAAACACACCCACTAAGTAAAAACCTGTCCCTTTGCAGTGTCATACCGTTATCTCAAAATTGTCAAACTGGATATCATTTGAAAGACTCAGCCTAAACTTCAGGAGAAGTACAGTACTAACTTGCCAGTGAGAATTAGGGAACTCCTCCAATTCACAAGATCAGACAAAGACTTCAATATTTAACCATATGCCTAAGAACTAAGATAGAGAAATGCATAAAATCTTATTTCTTTAAGCTTTATTAAATTTAAAGATATAAAGTGGACACTAGCAGAAGCAAACCCCCTCATTTTATTCCTTCAAGGGTCTCATTCTCTATTTAATCACAAATGACCACAGTTTAGCTTGGCAGATTAGATAGGAAGTCTGTGTGGCACATTACGTCATGTTATAAAGAGGAAGGAAGCCAGGAGAACTCTGGAACATAAGAGAGAAAGTTGTGTTTGGTTTTCTTACATAAACCCTAAAAGCAAGTGTCATGCCTTTCCTTTTGTCTGGTAAAGACTTGTGGTAAAGACCACAGGGAAATGCAAATATAGGAAGTAATATCTATAAAATCTTGTTTTAAAATCTCAGCACTATCAATACACAGAACTGATTGTCTCCTCACACTCAGTGGCAGAGTATATGCTGAACTTTCAATGAAAACAGGAAAAAAAACAACCCTTATTTGCTTTATCTCTGGTATATATTTTCACCAAATAGCAAAAGCCTGAAGTTAGGTTTGTGTTTGGGTCTTCTGCCCAGGAGTTTTTCTCACACGCACAACTAAACTTAGACTAAAGTGCGCTGCTACAGAAAGCACTTCAATGTACACGATATGCAAATGGACTCCATCTCTCAGAGTTTAGAACCTAAGTTACCTTCAAAAGCATTGGAGAAATAGGGACAATTTCCTAGGATTGTGTCATAAGGATAAAGTACAGGTGTTTCTAGCATGGGATTCAAAAAAGCCATTCCAGACATGTATTAATAAAATATTAATTTAACTTTTGTGTGTGTGTGTGTATTCCAAGTTCTTGAAATAATGAGCCTTTAAGCTGAGGTTCCAGGTCTTTTTGGCTAGAGATTAGGTACAGATATAACCTGAGGCAAATTCCATATTTGAGAAAATGCATTCTTGGCGTGTGTCTGAAGCAATGCAAATGTTGAGGATGTGAGGGAGAGGGGAGTAGGCAGGATCACTGTGCAATACATTGCCTCCTTCCATTGCCAGCTTGATCATCCTCAGTAGCTGTTAGGCTACGCTGTCAATGCCAAATCAGACAATCATCTCACTTGACTTGACAAGAGCAAGCACAGTTTTGCCTGCAGCTGACTAGAACTCTCTCCAGGAGTAAAGTACTATATTAAATCTTAAGCTTCATACAGAAAGCAGAATAATCCCCGTGGGTTTAGTTACAACATTTCTTGTGGGTTTTGCTCATAGGCTTCCTACAGCAACATATCCAAGTACCAGTTAGGCTTGCCCTTGCTTACTAAGAGAGTCAATAGTACATGAAACAGACAGTTATAGCGTACTGTAGTATACAGTATAATGTATAACTTCTGGAAACCACAGATTATCCTCTCCAGATACTCAGAATTTGCCAAGCTGAATTAAAGGGGATTTCTAGAACTGAAAGGATAACTTTGGGACACCTCAAAATGGCTAAACAGCTCAAGGAAATCAGAAAAAGTTTTTTGCCTCCTGCATTTGGCAGAAAACAAGAATACTTCCCTCTCTGTCTAGAACACACCAAAATACTTCAGATTACAATCATCAGAAAGACTGGGAATTCTTTCTCACAGTTTAATAGATGAATGGCAGATTCCAGCATTATTTTAAGCCTCGGATTTTGCTCTCAGTCTGTGTCATGTTCTCAGCATGGAAAAGAAGGGTTGCTCTTCTGTGATATCCAGAGAGCAGAGAGGGTAGTTAAGTACTAAGATTGCAGCATTTTGTACTGTTTATGAAGATGTTTATGAAAATTATTTCCTGTTCTCAAAGAGATGCAATGTCTAAAAGTGCTGTTCCCTTTATAAATTCACATTGTTGGAAATACTAAGGGTGCTCTTTTCTTCTGGACAAACCGTCTCTGTAAGGTCACGCAATCCTCTAGACATAACATAAGGACAAAGGCATTTTTGGATGATGATGTGTAAGTGTTCTTCACACACTTTCTACATTATTTGCACTTTTTCTGTTTCTATCATTATCCTGAGAAGTTTATTAGTAATACAGGATAGATGATTATAAGCATTAAAATGTTTTGTAGTGGACTTTAGATGTCCATGTGGGTCTCTGCTGAATGAGACATCAAAGACTTGCTTATCTCTTCATGCCTAATTTTTTCAGTGTGACTTCTGAGACTACATTTTGATCTTCTCCATATAACCATTCTCCTAGCAACATGTAGCCATTCTGTTCCATGGCTTAGGATCCTGAAAGATTTGATTCTATTTCTCTGAAATCTGCTTGAAAGAACTATCTACTTTGTAGAAACCCTGTTTATATTCCTTCCTAGGTTTTTGCATGCAAGTAGCAATTAATTTATGTGATTGTGAAGGACCAATGCTCCCTTTAAAGGGGCTACTTAGTGAAAATTATTCAAGCTTTTCAAGAATATAATAATAAAATTTCACCATGGCTTTTTAAACTGCATTCTTCAGTATTACGTTTCTACAAAATTGAAAACTATTTTAAAATAACATACAACTCCGGAGAAAAGGTAAATGGCTTGCTTTTGAAATAATACTGCAATATTTTAATAATACAAGTCTGCAACTCTGACATCGAAATAGGTGTCAGTCTCTTTTCCCAGGTAACAAAGGAAAGGACAAGAGGAAATAGCTTCAAGTTGTGGCAAGTTTGTATTGGGTGTTAAGAAAAATTTCTTCACCAAGAGGGTTGTCAAGCACACGAACAGGCTGCTCAGGGAAGTGGCTGACTCACCATCCCTGGAGGTATTTAAAAGATGTGTAAATGTGGCACTCAGGGACAGGGTTTAGTGGTGGACTTGGCAGAGGTAGGGTAATGGTTGGACTCTATCTTAGAGGTCTTTTCCAACCTAAACAACTCTATGATTCTATAATTCAAATAAATGACACCTATGCAAAAGGAATCATACCTGTTTCTAATACGAACAGAGGAATCAACAAAATGAAACATAATACAATTTTTAAAGAATAATCATATTTATTCTCTGTAATAAACAGACGTACATCAATGTTGAAAATATAAATATCAAAATTATTTCACAGTTATCCAACTACCCTGGCTTGGCAGCAGCACTTTACAAAATCATTGCCTAATAATATTCTTCGGCAGATTAAAATTCATGATGTGTACCTTTTCTGTTTACATCATAAATCATCCTACAACAGTAAGATAATGTTCTGGCATATGTATAAAACATCACACAGTAACATGATACATGCTTTATGAAAGCTGGAAAGAAGGAAAGAAGAGAGAATGTCTCTTCATGCTTCCCTTAAACCTTTGACTCAAATTTAAGCAACAGATACTCGCTTTCCCATTTGCAGTCACTTAACACAGGCAGTTCCAAGTACACATACAAATACACATATATTAAGAGGATTTGTTATAAATAGCTATTGCTTTTATAGGCAGCTTCAAATATACAATCTTCTGTATGTCTTTAAAAAAATAATGTCCCAGTTTACCCTACAAAAAATAAGAGTCTGTCCACAGTTAAACATTCTTAATTAGAATGTGACTCCATGAATGTCCCAAAGAGTTTGTCCCAGTGGGTGAAGTAAGGAGCATAGTTTGATTTGAATTTCAGATGGTGGAGATCATGATGTGGTGCTCCTCCATACAAACCAAAAGGCACCAGTCGGTGAGTTGACCACGGAAGGTTGTATCCTGAATGGTCCTCCACTGACAAAAAAATGTTTACAAGGAAGAAAATCATTTCTGTCAAAGGATGGCATCCAAGGAGCAGTGGGTTAATAGCAGCAAAAAATCCCAGTGAGAGCAACTCCCATACACTGGAATACTGTGTAGTAAGGGCAAACGTCGACACATGCTTGTGATGCACCTTGTGGAAGGTCTTGTAGAGCCAAGGCACCTTGTGATGAAGCAAATGCCACAGGAAGTACTCAAAATCAAACAGCAGCAGACAAACTGCTACTTGCAGCAGGACCTCAGGCAGCTCTGGAGCTATCACTGGCAGATTCATGGGTCTCCAGTACCAGTGAAGAAATGTCACTGGGAAGATCAAAACAACATGGTGATACACGCTTTGAATAATGCAAGGCACCATCACTCCAAGACTTGGATAGTTCTGTGGCTGGATTTTGTATTTTCTCAAGTTTGGTAGTTTAATGCTTAAAAAGTCCAGTGCAACATATGGCAGGCAGAAAGCCATGTATGCTGTAAAAGAAAACAGCACTGGGAAAAACGGCGACTTGATGAATGGCTCCTTTGCTGTGACAAAGTCCCAGAGAGGCTGGAGGCACAGCCTGTCCCGCTGTCCCTCCACGGCAGAGCTGAGCAGCACTCGGTGCGGCAGGCTGCAGTTCATGCTGAGAGCAGTCTGAGACGGCTGGAAATCCTGCAGGCTTTTATGCAGCCTGCTCAAGCAGTGACTCCACCCCCAGAAATCCTTCTTACATAGTAATGTGTAGCTTTAAAGGGGAAGTTCCCTTTCCTGTTATATAGAATGTGATATAATGCATTACAATCCCAGAACAGAATTAGCTGGCCAAGGCAATCACTAGAACTCTACAAGAGACTTGCACAGTAGGAAAAAGAAGCACAAGTGCAGAACTCTAACACTGGAATTCAGAGAAAAAGAGTTGGAACATTTTCCACTCCATTTAGTACAGTACAGACACTCGAAAAATTGCTGTCTCTTATTAATTTTTAATTATGTCATCCTTTGTTATCCTTTTGCCCTTACAGGTAAGGAAATAAAAATTATCATTGAATTTTTTCTAATGTGACTGCTGCCAAAGATGTATGGATATCTAAACTCCAGGTCTGACCTGTGGATGTCTGGTGGGTAATGGGTGTGTGCAAACACATATTTTCTTAATGATCCCTTGGTTACACAACAGCCTTAGTTAAAACCTTAAGGAGACCTACAATATGCTTCCAGTCCAGATGTGGCAGCTGTGACCTATCTCCTTCTACTTTGAGGTCGTGGTCTCCTTTATGTATCTGTATCTACTTGACATGGAAAAATACACCTGACCCCACTAGATGCAAAACTGAGCCAACAACTTCTGAAGAATATAATATCTCCCAGCTGCAGAGAGGAACACAAGCTAAAATCTCATTATACTTCCAGACAGATGCTTAGTGACCATTATGATCACATTATTATAATATTCTCTCCATACCTCAACAGTTCTTTAAGCAAGTTGATATGGAAATCATCCTTTACCCATGTATCAAACTAATGTATGTACTTAAAAAATCCACCAGTTAGATCTAGGTCCTTTAAAGGATCTTCCTCTGACCATAGGCATGCATATCACTGGCAGAAGCTAGCAGGCTTGACTCCCCATATTTCTAACATGCTAAAAACATTTAGAGGTAAACGATGTAAGTTTTGATTTAACCACTAAGACATGACTTCTTCTGTGCTTTTAGAAAAAGAAAAACAAAGCTTTGAACATTCAGGGAAACAAGGCTTGCCATCAGCTTCCTATGAACTCACCTCTTTTGTCGGTACAGCATTATTCTAATATTGGAAATGAGCTCAACTTCCTTGATGACTTTATTAACTTGTTCAGATTATTTTAGTTCTTTGCTAATCGGAAAAGAAATTTGTTGGGGGAAATGTGAAACAGTACTTCCCTGTTTCTCAGTAATTAAGAATGATTAAGTAGCAGTGACCCTTTCTGAGTATGCATGAATTTGTAACACTTTAGTTTGCTTTCAGTCTCAGCTTTTTCTTCTTTAAAAGATTCTACTTTCTCCTTGGGCTTCAAGGAGTTTACTTAAACAGAAACATTACCTATCCTATTATTCAGTCAATCAGAAGTTCTTTGTTGGAGACAGGTTCCACATATATTTTGGAAATAAATTCAGATCCTTTGCTGTTGTGAGATTGTTTTGTTAAACTAGTTTATTTAGATTAACTGTAGTAAATTAAAACCCAGTGAGAGATACTAATCTAACAAATGAGGATCTATATCCAAGAGCTTCATTTTAATCTTGACTGCAGTTTATCTACCTCTGTTTCATAATAAGGCATTTGTAACACAATCACCATCTGGGTCTGAGAATATTCATATGATTTCCATTGATTTGTATAGTTACAATCGGAAATTAAGGCCAGTCTCTATTTTATTAGAATTATGCAGGGAATAAATTTATTCTGGAATGTATTCCAAATCTCACTACGAGGAGATTGACAGAAATTGCTCAGCTGCCTTAAAGACATTCCTCTGACTAATCCCTACAGACAGGCGAAGTCTCAAAAAACTTTTAGAGCCATTGCTGCCTACGAGCTAAATTTTAAAGAAGAGGCATTTGCCTGCAGATTAGATCATAGAAAAATATTCCTAAATCCCTTAAGGAAAAAATAACGGAATTCTGCAGTGCCATTACTAGTATATCCTGAAACACAAAGCCCAGGGTAGGCGCAGGCGAGCAGCACTTACCTGGGAGGCTGGCGCCGCCCCGAGACGGGCTCCGCACCCGGCCCGGCGCCGAGGGAACGGGAAAGGAAGGGGGCGCCGAGGGAACGGGAAAGGAAGGGGGCGCCGAAGGAAGGGGAACGGGAAGGGGCGCCGAGGGAACGGGAACGGGAAGGGGCGCCGAAGGAAGGGGAACGGGGCGCCACCGCACGGCTCCCTTCGCTGGGAGCCCGGCCCGGCTCAGCGGGCAGCTGCGCTCGGGAGAATTGATCCTCCCGCATGAGAGAGGGCAGACCCTCATCCTCCAGAATCCCAGTCCCAGCCGTTTGGCTTAGCCACTAAAAACACCTCTCACGTATCCCCGCTCCACTAACTTCAGTTTCCTTGTCAGTGCAAGGTACGGCACGAAGACAAAGCACACACAAACCCTTTCTGTACCTAATTCAACAACGCAACCCCAGCTTTTTTCACTCAGCTTACAATGCTGCCAAACTTTCCCATGTGTTACAAGAATCTAAATGGCGCTCTCAAAAACTCACTCCTGCTACAGAGTTTAGGTTGAAGGGCACATAGTTTGGAATGAGGCCCCACGAAGGGTCTTAAATAGATTCCACATGAGCACAAGATGCAAGCACCTACCCCAGGCTGCACTGTTAGGTACAAGCTATAATGTAAACAGAAAAATACTACAGTGGGCAAGAAAATAAAGAAAAGTGAGCAATCAACATACTGACAAGAATGCAGCAGCAGGGGGAAAAAACTCTTTTTCCTTCCTCCTCTTCTCCCCCTCTGTATGGCAGTATAATTGTTGTACCAGAAATCCGGCAACATCCCTGTACATGCTGAGCCTTCTACCGGCAAAAGGCTGCTGGGGAAGAGGGCTGGTAACTTGCTCAGGAGCAGCACCGGGGGAGCAGGACAGTCCCCAGAGCCGCGGCAGGCAGCGGCAGTCCCTGCTGTCGTTTCAAAGGCAGCGGCAGTCCCTGCTGTCGTTTCAAAGGCTGTCATTGGGCTGCTGGCGCCCCGCGGTGCCCACGCCCCGACTCCCCTGCCCGCCGAGCCCGTGCGGGGCCGCTCCGCCCGCAGCCCCGCCCGAGCCCCGCCCGGCCCCGGCCCCGCTCCCCGCAGCGGCAGCGCCCTCCGGCGCTCACCCGCGCCCCGGGACAGCGGCACCGGGAAGCGCTCCTCGGCTGACACTTCAGCGATAACACACTACACGGTGTTGCAGCGGGACAGAAAGGTGGCAGGCACGGGTCTGTCACGGGCCTTATAGGTGTATGGGAGGGAAAGAGGGAGCTTGGACTCGATCTTAGAGGTGTTTTCCAACCCTAGATGATTCTACAATTCTAATTTATAGTTCCATTTAGTTACTCTGTATATTCAAGTGCAGGATCTGGGTACAAGGAAAGGACACGAGACACTCCTCCTTGCACCCCAGGTAAGCAGCCTGAACCCTGAGCCCATGGAGATGCTGAGAATTTGAGGATGAAGAACACATTCCTCGTCAGTTTTGATAAGAAACTTTAGCCTAAACACAAAATACTTTTCTTAACGGAACTAATATATTTTCTTTATCAAATTTTTAATCTCCACCTCCCCAACCAAGCTTCCCTGAAAACTTCTCTAGCCAGCCCAAAGCATAATCAAAACTCACATTAATGAGTTCCAAACAATGGCTGATGATGGAAAACTGCCAGTGAAGTAAATCACTAATTCTCAAGCTTTACCTTAGCAGGATCAGTTTTCAAAATAATAATAATCAGGAAAAGATCCTAAAATTCTTTAATTTAGAATTCATAACTCAGGAGTGATAAACTGGTGTGAATCCTCCACAGGATATTATGCACACATAATTTCTGGAGGGGTCAGAATGCAATACAGACACTTCCACTCAGAAAGTAAGACTTAGGCAATCACGCTACAGGTGTGGCTACTGTCTATCCAACCTTCATAATTTTTTATTTCATTGATGATTCCAATTATTTTGGTCATATAAAATTATATGAAAACAGGCTGCTGGGAAGGGAGGCTGTTATTAGGAAGCTCAGGACAGGCAATGTTGCAGCATGAGTTTGTGTAAGACAACAAATGCTCTAATGACCAGAAAATCTTCCCCCAAGAGCCATTTTACTATATATCCAAAAACCTGTTCAGCCATCAAGGTTTCTCTCTCACATCTTATAGAGTAAGGGCATTCATAACTTTTCATTATATTAAGACATTTCTGTTTCATTTCTGGGGGTCTTGTTTGTTGGGGGGGGCTGTGTTTGTTTTTTTTTTTGGGGGGGGATTATATGGCACATTCACCATAAATAATTTACAGAATAATTTTGTTCCCAAGCTGACAAAACTGTCTTATCTGGCCCAAGTGAAGTAGGAGCTCCATTTTAGCACCTTGTCCCATGCTGAAGCACTTCTCTGTTGCTTGAGGTGACATATACACTTTTATCAGTGTTATCCCTACCATGGAATCACTAACTAGTGGAAAAATGCTCTGCATGGAGCTAGTGCATCATTCAGTACACTCCACTAAGAGAGAGGCACTCCACCATCCTTAGGCCTTCCACAGGAAATGGACACTGTAAATCTACTTGCAGATGACTACAAAAAATCCTTTTCAAGTTCCAAGCACATAGAGACATAAAAGCACATGAAGACAAAACCACATCTTTATGTCTGTGCCATCCCTTGTGTGCCTGTTTGTTGTACATCTCTAAGATTGTGCATTCTGTTCAGATGCACACAGGTCTGTGAGTCTGACAATGCATCAGCTGAACAGGGACTATTTTCTAGCATAGTCACTAAATGCTGTCACCAAATCAGCAGTGTCCTATGCCCTCTCTTAAGCTAGTGCACTTTTATATTATCCAAAGCTGATGTTCAGCCAACCTTCAACACCATGTATATACATACCTGTAACACACAGGGGTCCACAGAACAGGCACTAAGTGTTTAATATCTGCTTAGAAAAATGTACTGTTCATCACTGAATTCTTAATTCATCACTGCTGATTCTTAATAGGCGTAGGGTCTCACTCATCTCCTCTATGTTCAAGGTGTCTTATTTTGCACAATTCTTTCCACTGACACCTCTCCAAGTTTGTGTCACACAGGGCCTATAACTTTACTGGGGCAGGAAGAACAAAAGCAGCTCACAATTTCCATAACCATCCCTACTCCAGCAAAGCAGAGAAGCTCCATAAGGGCTTTGGTGTAAAGCTTCCAGTATCCTGGCTTTATTTCCAGGCACACAGGGTGTTTAACAGCTGACAAAGGTGGCAACACATAGGATTTAGTACACTCTACTGTCTTGACTGCACAACTACAATTTTCAGAATGTACAGCCTGAGGACATTTATTATTAAAGGTGACAAAGGTCAAAAGCTGACTCGTGTAGTATGGCAAAGACCAGCTCCCTGCCTTACTGTGTGGTTCAACACTATTTATGAGATTACCAGACAGTCTGTTAAGCAATCCAATTACTCAAGGTTTAAGAATATGATACAAGAAGCTTTCGACCACATCAGTGGTTTAAAAGAAGCCTCACCTGGAGGCTTAGAAAATGACTCCATCTTGTGAGTAATTACTTACAATTAGTACCTTACTTAAAAGTCTCAAAAAGTCCTCCAAAACAGGAATGGCCTTTTAGGCTTGGGAAAAAGCTTCTTTCAGGGAAAAAGTAAAAAAAAAAGACTAGTTAGCTATTTTACTTTTTTATTGTACTTGTTCTATGGATGAATAGTTGTGAAAAATAGGCTTTCTGGACTCTGTCCCAAAGATTCACACGCATTCATGAAACAGGAAGTGAAACACCACAACACTCCAAATTCCAAGCAGGTCTCATGTTTATTGAAGTATCTTGAGGTTAATAAACATGATGCACATGGCTCTTGTCATACCACATACCCTCCCAGCTGTTAAATTAGCCACCCTGGATTCCTACAGAAGCTTCCTTTCAGCACAGCAAAGTAATTCAAATCTGGCTGATACAAAGATAAAGCAGACTTAAAGGTCCTGGTAGGAATCACAACCAAAATATCATGAACCAATGAACCACTCTGTACCTAAACACCACCTGAGAATTCCCTGAGTCTGAATTAGGAATCAGAAAAAAAACCCAACCGAACAAGTTCTAATTTACAGCTTACATGTATTTCTGCAAATTTTTTTTCTTTTTTTTTCTTACAAAATAAGTTTGTCTCAAATTAAAATGCATTATTTCCTATGATGCGCAGAAAAGCTCTTTATCTGATTGGGATTACTGAAGAAATCTGTGTTGAATCCAACTATGGCACAGAAATTATCATCTGGACTGAGGCAACTGACTCTGGAGATTGTTCATTTGGCATGGAACTTTAATGCAGCTCAGAGGAGCCAAGGTCCTCTGCACAGTCAATGGAAAGAGCTCCAGAGTCAGACATCTGAGGCAGATGTGAATTCTCTCCCCCATTAAATGGGGTCTTAGCTCCAGTTTGAAGTAGAAACTGAGAGAAATGGAATTGTTAATACTGTCAGGCATCTCCAGGCTGTTACTCAGTTCCTGAACGCAGTGCTGGGGAGCACCTGTAAGCAGTTAAGAAGTAAAAAGATCTTCAATGCAGCAGCTGATTAAGGGGAAGAGTCCATGGAAATTAAGTCACTCAAGCTGCAGAATTAATACTTTGGCTCTTCTCTCACCAGCAGCACACTGGGTGAGCTTGTTTTCTAGTTAGTGGTCAGTGCAAAACACAAGTGTTACATCACTCTCCTTGAAAGCCATAATCTATTGACAAAGTTAACTGAAAGTGGTTTTATTTGAACTGCTACTCTTGTTCCAGGAATCTGCCAGGGAAAATTGCAACCACTAGCCACAGCAGGGATGTGAAACACCAAAGGCTTCAGGGACCCCATCAAAGCAAGAAAATGCAGTAATGAATCAGTCCCAAAATCAGGGATTTTAACTGCCAGTGGCTTTTCTGGCTTCACAACAGTTCTTCTGGGCAATATTGAGAAGGAAAGTCATCTGGCATAGCAAGCTTTTACGTGATGGCTAAAATAATAACACAGCAAAAAGTCACTAAGTGCTTTATAAAGTGCCAGCACCAAATGGGTCACTGCAGTACAAGAAGTACTTCTGGAAGGTACTCAGAATGGCCACATACTGAGAAATGGCTGTGTTTTATGCACAGTGAAATACTTATTAAGTGTCAAGCACCTGAGGTGCTGAATGGACTAACTTGTCCAACTTGTCTTTCAGACAGGTCATTAAAATTATGTGCACATGACATACTCCTTTTGTGCTAAGTCCTACTGCTGTGTTTTCAGTACCACTGAAAACAGTACACTGTTTTCAGTACTGTGTGCAAAATCAGCAAAATATTATGAGAGAGAAATAATACTGAGAAAAAAACATCTAAATATGAATCCAATTTAGTAGTCATTGCTGGCATTTTTAGTCATACTAAACAATGTAGCATTATTGCCAGAAAAGTGTTTTCCAAAAAATGACAAATTCCTGGTGAACTAATACTCTGAAATACCACGTCAGTTTAGAGACAACTTCCTAATCATGTTAATTATTTCATTATACATGCGGTAAGGTGCATCAAGGCCCCAGATGAAATCCAAATGTTCCCATTCTGGAATGTTTTTGTGGTAAACCAAATTGGTGATCTGAGTGAGCAGCATAGCAACATCCTTTGGGTCTGCCAGCCAGTCCTGTCCACCAGTCCACACTGCAGTTGGTACAGTCATCTCTCTTACTTTGTAGAAGGGGGGAGTAGACTGAGGAGAGGAAAAGTGAAAACAAAAGCATTAGAAAAAAAAAAAACTCGAGTATGATACTACACCGCAGTGTAACATACTAGCAGCTGCAAGAATGTGTCAGATTCTCATTTTCTCTCTCGGGCAGCTAGAGCTGAAGATGGAGTTCTGGCTCGACCAAAAACTTAACTCCAAGAGTCCTTCAATAGCACGTGTAGCAGTAAAGATGTGGTTTGAGGAGTTTACAAAGACAGCAGGGTAGCAAAATCTCAGAGAATGCATCCCATACAACATATTTCAACCCTAATCTAAGGCCAAAAGTGACTGCTGCTCTGAAAGTATGATACTGCAATATTTTGCAATCACTAAGAAGACAAGGGGCAAAATATTTCTGCTGTTGTATACAGCAATTTAGAAACAAGAATGCATGGAGATTACACAGGCTAAAGATAAGATGCATGAACTGACAGCCTGTGCCTTATGATGAGAATTGCAGGGGGATCTCCTGATCCAGGCTGGCAGGACTCCCCCTCACGAAGCAGTGTGCCACCACAGCTTCACATCCAAGTGTGAGCCCCATGCTGACTTAGGACTACTTCAGAGCTTTACAGTCCTGTCTGGATTCTTTTTTTGTTGTTTGGGGAAAAGCAGACCTCCAGTCTGATTACTGGGTAACACCTAGAACTCTTTAGCATGCAGCACAAACACAGCACCCAGAGAAGTGCCCAAGGACTATTTTTTGTGACACTCAAGAATTATACATGTAAAAGATGTCTACCTGGTTGTAGTGAGCCATATTTGCAGCCTTGCTTCCCCAGTCATAAGCTTTGAGTTCCCCAGTCCTCACAGCCTAGAAATAAACAAATAGTCACACATACAAAGAATTGCAACACTACTACCACAAGAATTAAAAAGTGTAGGTCATCTGGAGAACTGGCAATGGCAACCTACACAAGAAACAGTGGAATGCCAAGTATTAACAAGGACAAGTGTCACTGCTTTGGCCAGAGTCACAGGAATGGGAAACATTAACATTCAATACCATGAGACTTTGTCCCTCAAGATTTCACACTCTCTCATAGCAACAACAGAAAAGATTAAGGAAAACAGTTTAGTGTATCCATAGCCAGGATGTGGCAGATCCATGCTTACTTCTGAAATATTTACCTTGCTGTCTAAACATGTATGAATAAAGCAGGGAGCTTTATTAGAAAGCCTACTCCGCATGATTTATCCTCTACTATTTTTCAGAAACAGAAGTTTATATAACAGGGATCTGGAAAAAAAATCTCCACAAGTTTCTTTGTAAGCCAACACTTGAACAGCTATATAGAGCAGAACACATTACTTCTGAGGTGACCAAATCCAGCTACGAGCTCACAAGTAGCACTGACCACTGCTTCCATGGCAAATGTCTCATTTGTCAGCCTGCTGACCAAGCTTCAGGCACAACAGCATCACAGGCATGAAACTGTGCACTGAGATGAACATCAAAACATACTAATCAAATACGAAATGAAACCAAACAGAACAGAAAATCTGCTGCTTTTCACTGGCTAAAAATGTAACTTGTAATCAAAACAGGGTTTGCTGACAGCAAAACAAATACATTACATTACTCATTACAGTACTCTCTATCTGTGATAAGTTATTCTGTTGTAATTTTTGTTGGCCTGAAGTATTTACAGTTAGCATATTTTCAAAGAAATAGGGAAGAGGGGTGAACCACTCTAAGTCTCTATCATGAAAGCAGCTGCAGTGAACAGCTGCTATTTGGCAGCTCCATATTTCACTTGGGCTAGGCTGCACATATATTTTGGCATCTTATTTCATTTAAATATCAGACACATCAATATTCTACAAACAAGCTAGAGTCGTGGGCTTCATTTTAGGTTCTGGAAACCCCACCTGGCTCCAGTGGATCATGTTTTGTACAGATGTTCCTGCAGGGCAGTGTGTTGAATACACATCCACTCGGCTCTGCAACGAGATCATTAACACGGTTTACTCCTCATAGTGCATCACTTCTACCCATTGTTGCTTCCTAAACAACTAACAAAGTATCCCGTTCCTCTCAAAACTTAAAACTTTTCTTATAAACAAAAGTTAACTGGAGCCATACATGCAGATGAGATATAAAGTTCAAACATTTGGGGGATTTATTGCAATGAACAACAGAACTCTAAAGCTGAATTTTAAACCTAAGAATGGTATCCCTAAAGCATTTTCTATATAATCAGTCAATACAGAGCTCACAGTAACTCAGCTATTAAAAAGAGTCGGTAGAACACACCATATTCAAGTTTCTCTCATTAAAACCACACAGAAGAAAGAATACATTGCCACAAAGGTCATCAAGTATTCTGTGGGTGCAAACATGGGTAGCAAGCCACTTCAGCAAAGAATTCTGAGGGAGGAATTGTTTCTTTCCAAACATGTCCTAGAAAATAAACACATAGGACAAACGTGTAAGTGCACAGAATGACCTGGTTTTGGTTTTTATACTACAGCATTCTTGAGGTAATTATTTCCATTTGCACTGGTGACAGGTGTGTAATATGAAAATGATTAATCTCCTTATCAGCCTTGTCATGGTTAATGCTTCTGCTACAAATGGTGCAGTCCATTAACCCCACAAAGGTACATGAGAACTGGGGAAATCTTGCAGGAATTCCAAACCTAACCTCAAATTCAAATAAATTTTAAATGCAGTAATTTACAGGTATACTGTATGTTTAAGGCTAAAGTATGTCAAGCTGTGTCTGCTAATGTCAAATGGCTTTGCAGTTTTAACTTCCTCTCTTCAAATCATGAGAGAAAAACAAGCTGCATGAGATGTGGTGACCACTTCCTCTTGAGGGGTATTTATAAAATGTTCAAGGATTTTAAAATGTCCCACTGAAAACTTCCTTAAAAGTGACACAGCTCTTTAAAGATATGACTGACCCGTGGGTTTGTCAGTGTCAGCTTCTCCCTGCACTCCAGTTTTTTGCAAGTCACTGTGAGAATCAAGTTCCTCAGCACAACATGAACATCTGCTCAGAGCACTGCTCAGCTGCTAGTCTCATTAGCCAAAGTTCATTATGCAAGGAACAGATCACAACTGTTAGTGTCACTTTTATGTTAATTGCCTTTCGAGCAGGGAATTAATAACACAGACAGACTAAATCAGTACAAGGTACAGCTGAAGAGAGTTTATCTCACAGAACAAACACCTCTATGTGGGAATCTCCATGGGTGGTGGGAAGAAAAGTGATGGTTAAAAATGACACACAGCAGGGTGTTCACAATGTCTGACTTCAGGCACTTACTGCAGCCTGCCTACATTCCTCTTGATGTTAATGGGGAAAAAGTAAACTCCTCCAGAGGATGATTCACAGCATCTAAATAAAGCTGCTGCTCTTAATCATCCTCTGAAGGATCCTCTTCCAATACTAAATGGCTAATTGTGAAAGAAATCTGTTAAAGTTCATGACAATTCAGAAGTATGTTGTTTAAAGATATTATATGACTTCTAGAACAGAGGGACTGTTTAACTAATCCTGTAATTTCTCCAGCTTAAATTCTAGAAACTTGTAAATGGAAAAACAATTTTATTGCACCTATTAAGTTGTAATTGTAAAATAGTACTTTAAACTGATGTAAATTGTCTCACTAGACAGTAATGAAGCCAGAGAAGACACTGCTGACTTCAATAGCATCATCATGGTAAAACTGACCCAGAATTCTTGTCATATGTTACTCTCTGATCTACAGCTATTAACATTCTTTGCTATGCTATTTTCAGCTAGAAAGACACGTACGTCATTTGGCTTGAAATATTTACACTCAAATACAAACCTTAAGTAGCAGGTCAGGAAACACTCCCAGTTTTGCCAGAGGGCTAGTGACAAACTTGACTGTAGCTACTGGTGCCAAGGCAAAGAACATTTTGATTTTCTTAGCCAGCTGTGGCAAAGTTGAAAAAGCAACGAAAGCTGTAAATAATATAATAATAATTAACAAATCTCACTGACACAAGTTAGATGAGAATTTTACCCAGCAGCAATTCTACAAAAATCTAGGAGAAAGTGTGCAAAAGTATTTTTACTTACTAGTTTGACTGTAGTATCTAATGTAAATCAATCTAGTTACTACAAAGCCCAAATTAAACATGGTAATTCAGAAGGATTGCTTTCGACAAAAAGCAACTTAATGCTTACTAACCCAGCATGTCTAGCTCTTTCTATCAGAAGGTCTGAAGCACACAACAAAGTGTTCTGGAAATGGGAATCTTTATTCTATGTATCTGATTAGTCTAATTTTATGATTATTTGTTTTAATAGAAGCTGTACTGCCAGCTACCTGTGACTTCAATTTATCATTCCAACAGACTTCCACTTTTAAATAAACACAGAAAGGTTTAATCTTTTCATTTTAATGCTGATGAATATTCTAGGAAGCAGGTAAAAACCAAAAGCAGTAGTTTTCAGGAGCCCTTGTTTTTAATCACTAAACCACATATGTGGAACTTGATACCATTTCAAACACCATATATTCTAACAAACACATCTCTCCACATACCCATTGTGGTGCCCTGTGAATGGCCAATGTAAAATACTTGTTCCTGGCCAGTTTTCTCCAAAATAAAGTCCACTGAGGCTGGAATGTCATACTTAGCCATTTCATCAAAGCTACAAAGCAAAGACAGAAAGTCAGTTGTGTAAGTAATTAGTGAGGAACAGCAGCACAGAGCTTTCCTACACTGTTGATCAGTTGTCTGGAGGTAAATAAAAGCTTCCTTCAGATGAAGCAGAAAACTGATGATTGAGTTTTCACTGTTCTACTGACCACCTATACAGCATACTATACTGACCTCAAAACTCCCCTTTACTGTCCCTATATATGTGACAGTACATGTAAACAGAAAAAAGCATCCTGCAGCTTCACAATGTGACTGAGGATAGCAAGACTATGATACCTGAAAACCCAGAATTCTTCTTGTTTCACTGTGAAGTGTGTATGTTTCCTGGACCAGGTGTTCCCTCTGCTGTTTCCCAGCCATACATCATAGCCAGCATCTGCCAGCATAAAGCCAAGGCTGTTGTAATCCAAATTCGTGATCCAGTTGCTGGCATCTGCAAGCAAACCATGCTGCAGAAACACAGCTGGCCTTGGACCTGAAAAAGAAACCATTTATCATAGATTCCTGTTCATTTAGAATTGAATACCTAAGAATAACTCAAGTGAACATTGAAAGTCTGTTTTAGATTTGCACTTGAGTATTTAATCTACTTGACTTAATCTACTAAGACTAGCAATTTGTGTAATGGTCACAATGCCATGAAATCATGTGCTTTTTCACAAAAAGCTACTGTTTATCATCAAGAATTTTAAACTAGCAACTTCTTAGTTTCATAACTTGAAGCTCAAAACAGACAACAAGTGTGCAATAAACAAACATGAGAAAAGCAGGAGCTACAAGAAAAATATAGGTAGCACTTACAACAGTTTCAAGCTCACAGAGACTCAGCAAAGTGGCCCAAACACAGAGACAATTAAAATACTTACCAACCTTGCCCTGCCCCTAAACCTGGGGAAGGCATTCCCACATATGTGCTACTGAGATCTTTGTTTTCCAGTTCAGGTAATGCCCAACTACTGTGCTGAGCTGTGGAAATCTCTGCAACTGGTACTGATATTAATTATCTCTATGCAACTCCCTTCCCTTACCAAAGCTCTGGCAAAACCTCAAGAGCAGTACAGTAGCCAACAAAGGAATCTGTGTTTCAAAGGACTTTATTCCCTTAAGTAGTTGTAAGAACCACAGTGAAGACCCAGGTAGAATTTAGGAAGATTATCTCTTGACTTCCCCATCCTGAAAAGGGAAATGACACCTTTATGTGGAATACAGATTTAAAAATTGAAGGTTCCTACTTCCACACAAAGAAAATTAATTACCATCTAATCCTTTAAGAGAAACATGGCATTCAGAAAGACCTTTCTCTGCTTCTCACGGTAGCACAGTTGTTTTGGGTTTTATTTTTGCTTTAATAACTGAAAACACATAACACAGTAACTTTAGCTCAATGCCACAGATTACTCAGGAATTTACCTCCTCCAGTGACACATCACTCTACTACAGTACAGACTCACACAATACTTCCTCCATTGATAATTTAGACCTGGATCTGTCAGCAGAAACACACAAATCACAACTGTTTCAGTCACCTATATCATCCATCCCAGGTCATGCCCATAAATGTCTGCTGCAAGTTGCAAATTCCAAATTAACAATATTCCCCTTTTCTGGAAATTTTTATACTTGAGGCAAGGAACTTTTTGACTGCCTGCTTTTCCCATTTTGTTAAAAAATCCACATGGCATACTGTCCAGGCAAGCAGAGCAAGTGTCCAGCAGTGCCAGAGTGGCACTGGAGACGGTACAGCTCAACACAATTGTTTACTCTACTGCAGTAATAATTAATTGTCTTATAAACAGGACTTTCAACCCTAACATTGAATTTGTTCTCAGTAATGTTCCCCTTAGCTTTGATACCTTCTTCCCTTTTACTAAACTCAGGTCAACCAACTTCTGAATTTCTGAAGAACAGGCTCTCCTCAAGCTGCTATTGCACGTTTAGTAACATCGGAAGGGAAAAACTGTTCAACTGCTTTAATTCTGTTCTCCTATTAACCTCCAGTTACTGCCAGTTCCTTTTTCACTTCACCAAGCAGTCACCAGATCTCCACGTGAATTGCACAATCATATGACAAACTCACTTAGATAATAATAGTCATTTTCTACCACCTGTGATGCTAAAAACCCCAGAGAGGGGACAAAAAGGGTGGGTCCTTCTGCATAGAACATTTTGCTCTCTTCACTACAAACCCATGAAGCTGAACACATCTACTTCTGTGCCTTTCTTACTCATGCTATGCAGTTGTTTTAGGTTTTTTTGTTAATAGTAAAACCAAAAATCCTTGCTGTTTTGCTTTTTTGCTCTGGACATTTCCCTTTCTTTTTTTTCCTGAAGAACTGTGGGGTTTTTTCCAAAACATCACGTGATACATAATTCCAAGGGATCCTGTTCACATTATTGCAAAAGAAAAATACGGCACATATACGCTAAGTCAGCGGTAACACATCATTGGTATCTTTCTGAGAAAAGATACCAAGTCTATAAAAACTTAAGATCAACATGAACTTTGAAATCCCCATTCTCCCAGGAGCCGATACATCCACAAATGTGCTCAGTAATCCTTGTTTTTTAAAATTAAAGCTCTCTGGAAAACATGAACTTGGGGTCGAGGGTGTGGCAAGGGGTATGTGGAGAATTCCCAGAGGTCAGGAAACTTCTGTTTGCTTATGACATCAGTGAAGGATTCAACAAAATCAGCAGGTACAAAGGCAGCCTTTCTCCTATGGGCTTCTCTGAAATTAAGTACAAAGACACCTGCCAGTTTTGACAGGCCTTGTCCAGGTGTCCGTCTTTACACACCCCTTATAAAGGACAACAGACAGTGCAAACATCCTAATTCATACCAAACCAACAGATAAGGTCAGGAAGACTGTTGCTTGGCCTTTGACAGGGGAGAGGGTTTTCCACAGGTCTCGTTCACACCCAAGGCTATAGGACAATTATAAATTTCTTTTGTGAGCTCCATGTTTTCATCTGTAATCCTAGGATTTTTTCAGTCCAAAGCATTCTGAGGCAGTCCTTAGAACATGTAGTTTCTATGCAAATGGACTGCTGCTCTATGAATGTAGAAACTTTTATAAGGGATGGTGGCAAGACTCATACCAAATACAGCCACTGCTGTTCACATACAGTTAATTCCATATGCAGTGTACAAGGATAGCAAGTCAAAAGGTATGTGTCTCTATTCTTCCACATCCATTTGTCTCAGTTTTAAAGCATTTCATCATTCAGTCCTCACAAAAACATTTGTCCATATCACTCCCTTGCAAATTTGAGCTTACATTCCCCCTATTCTCTCCTTTCCCCACCTCCTCACCTGTACACCCCCTGCATCTCCTCCACGGTCTTCAACCACAGTAGTCCTTAATCTTTTTCTGAATTATTACAGGAGCAAAAGTTTTACAAGTCAATGACAGCTTTCTCATTTTCATTCTTTCTTATTCCAAACAGACAGAAATCTTACCTTCACTTCCTTCATGGCCTTTTCTTCCATAAGGTATTCTGTTAATGGACAGGATATACCCATCTTCTGTTGTCACTTCGTATTCCTCACTAGGGTATCCTCTGAAGGTAATAATTTCACTCTAAGGAGAGAAAAGAAACCATCTTAGAGCCAGACTGACAGGCTCCTCAGTTCAGAAACACATGCAAAGTATCCTGGGTTTCTCCTAAAGACTGTGATGTGGAATTAAAGGGCGTGGTAGTAATGTGCCATACCATACCTGCATATCAAGCAGATTTTCTTATTGAGACTTAGCCCAGTACAGAGGAATCCCAGGAATCTGCAAGGACTCCCTAGCCAGTCCCCAGCCACATGTAAGCACATGATGCTTACATCCAGAAAGAAGATGGAAGTGTTGAAAAGGAGATTACGGTAACAGGGCAAAACACCAGTGTAGCAGATATGGCACTGAAAATTTAAGAAATGCAAGACATGATCAGAGTTCTACTCTTACACTGCTAAGCAAGGAAGAGGAGAATTTAATTAAGTATGCTATTTCTTTTAAGCGTATCTTTAATTATCCACAGTGACATTAACATTCCAAAATAATTTTAAAGCTAACTTCCATTCAAATGTTATTAGCCTTGGACCAAATGGCTATTTTCAGTCCTTGAAAATGTATTTACATGATGCAAGCACTTCTATTCTTATAAACCTTAAGCATTTCTATCTTGAAGTATCTTCTCACATATGTGAAAAACTGGCACAGTTTAGACGGGACAGAGGGAAGAGCAGCTAATACCAGTTACCTACAGGAAATATTTCAGGAGTTGGCTACTGCAACAGAATAAGAAAGTTAAGAAAGTAAAAGCCAAATTGGAAGAAAAGCAGTTGTGGGTAAAAACACAGATGCACAGTGCTAGGAGCTTCACGAACATCCACTTTTCTAGCAGCTCAGAAAGACTGTCCCGACGCCTGCAAAAAAAACTACAAGTCTGGGTTACACAAAAATGTGAGAGAAAGATCAACTTTTGTCAACAGAGGACCTGGACGGAGTAGCAGATACAGAGGACGAGAACGCCGCGGGTGTGAGCAGCTGCAGCAGCAGGCCGGCCGCTGGCAG
>VZRZ01002431.1:109053-189364 GCA_013398175.1 Climacteris rufus | reverse complement strand
GGCCCAGCGCTCAGCCCAGCGCTCAGCCCACACGGCGCGGCCCTATCGGCGCCGCCGCCGCACGCCGGCCCCGCGCCGCCCGGCCTTGAGCCGCCGTGATTCAGCGCTTCCGCAGCAACGCTGTGTGGGTCCCCCCGCCCCCCGGCTCCGTTTCCAGAAGCCTTTCGGCCTCGAGAAGGGCGCCGTGGATTTGCTGCCCAGTCCTCCTCGTCTGCAGCATCTGCACCGCCTCGGCAGCCTCCGGAGCCCGCAGAGTGCCGCCCAGCCGGGGTCTGTGCCGTGCTCCGCCCCGGCCCCGCTGCAGGCTCCATGCAGGAGGCGGCGGCAGCAGGCGCGGGGACGGCGGGGGTGCAGCCTTGGGCCGGCCGGCTCTCCCCGCGGCCCCAGGGAGCATCCCGGGGATGGCTCCGCAGGCTCCCGGAGACCTGCGCCTCGGGAACCGCCGCTCCTGCGGAGTGGCTCTGCAGCGCTGACAGCCCTCACTGCTGTTCGTACACAGACGGATCACCCGTCCGTCATCTTCCAGCATTGTCTAAACATCAGACCTTGTACAAATGGGCTTAAGTTACATGCAGGCACGCAGTTACAGCAGGGTTACCATCACAGCTTCCTGCAAACCTGTTTCATCTTCGTGCTCTGAGGCAACTAATTTGCAGGCACAGCTATAATTTCCCAAAGAAGCGTGTCTGTGGTCAGGGGAGGTGTGACCAGGCTTGCAAAATCTTGGACCAAATTCAATCCTTTAATATAAATATTCATGTTACTGTAGCCCGGCCCGTAGCAGTACCCAGAGAATAATACAGAATCTTGAGACTAAATACTCAGTGCTAGACCAGGAGGGTGTCAAGAACAGAAATGTTCCTGTTTATTTAGTAAGCATTAAGATTTTAATAGAAATATCATTGCAGTTTTCATAGCACCCCTGTGTTTTGATACGTGGATATGTCACTAGATACAAGAGATTCTATGTGACCCTTTGCATTCCTGGATCCCATTTCTTAGGATTGTTTGATTTTAAAGAACTTGGGCAAAAAAAAATTTTGCTTGGTGATTCATTTGACTTTTTTTTGGTCCAATTAATTACAGGGTACTCTTCCTTCCTAGGGGAAAATCCAAATTATAAAATGCCACCATTTCTGCTGTCAAACGTAGTAGTTATATACTAACCTAGGTTAAATTGAAACCAGCATAAAATTGGATACTTAAAAGGGATCCTGTAATTTACTATGGTATAGTTCATTTACATTATTTTAATAATTAAAACTGCATTTCAGGCAATTTCAGTTTGGCTGGGCTAATGATACCGGGGGAATTCTTTGTCAGTACGTATCCATTTCAGCTCCAAGGAAGTGTCCAGATACGAATTTGCTCTCATAAAATGTATAGATATGTCTGAAGGCATTTCCTATTCTTTTGTGTGTACAGACCACTCAAGTAAACAAAGACTTCGTATTGAACATGAATGCAGTTGCTATTCCCAGCCCACTTCCGGACACATTTCCCGAGAAGCTTCTGCATTTGCTGCTGTGCAGTGCAGCCCTCCCTGAGAGCAGTCAGCCCAGCTACAGCTTTCTCAGAAGTGAAAGCAGCACAGCTGTAGAAGGATTTCTGAATTTTCCCGTTCAGTGCCCAGCAAGTTCCAGAGATGGCTGCAAAAAGCCATTGCATAACTGTTCTCTTCCTTACACTTATTCTAATTTAAGCACTTCCCTGCATTTACTTCATTTAATAGGCAAACCATATGCTATGGTCTCAAACCATAGCATATAGATGCAACTAAGTTAGCAAAAAGTAAGGAAACTGGGGCAAATTTCTGCATTTCAGAAGGAAGATTTCTGCATTTTCTCATATGTACTGAGCAATGTACCAAGGAAAACAGAGTCCTGGGACAGAAGCAGAGACAAGAAACCCATAGATACTTAGGAGCATAAGAAATCATTAGTGTGCACATTTGGTTTTGACATTGCAGAAACCTTTTGAACACGTTTTTTCTGTAACTACCTACAACTTTTGTTTTCCAGATGAATTAGTGTAGATGCCCTAATTCTTTTTCCTTCTCAATCCACTGCCTCTTTTCATCACCTATCAAATACCTGGTTGCTAGAATCTTGAATGCTACTCAGAGTAGTGGCTGTACTAACCTTTATCTTGAGCTCTGAAACATGAACTCAAATAACCCCTCCACACACACAAGAACACAAACAGGCACTTAAGTGAGACACAAAAGGGGAGAGGGGTGTGTTACTAAGGTTCTCCAAATTCTTGTAGAAACAAGAAGTTCTAATAAGTAAGACTGGTTTGTTCTGGTTTTCTTAAAGGAGGGAAAAGGTGGAAGAGGGAAAGGAGTGAAAAGAAGGGAAGAGGGAAAGAAGGAAAAAGAACATTTATCAGGCCCTGACATCTTTGCTGTGATGCTGATGGTTGTGGTTTCTTCTTCCTCTAACAGATCCACTTTGAGTAATTTTTATATGTTTGCTAACACACTTTTACACCTTTCTTTTTCTTCTCTGGTCTGCAGCTTCAGGTTGCATCTGATTTTAATATATATAGTGTCATTTATGTATGTTAGATACCGTTTCTTCGATCTCTTTTTTACCCCTAAGATCAATTTTACAAAGCCAGGTCTGCATGTTTGAGGTTTTTTAAACTAATCATCAATGAGTTGTTCATAGATGGCCCAGTCCCCAAGCCTGTCTCTGTTGCCATGGGTGTAGCCTGTAACACAGCATTGCTCTTGCCAGCAAAAGGCCATAAGCCTTGCCACTGGCCTCAGGACCAAGGCTGGCCAGGTCTGCTCCGTTTGACCTTGTCCTGACCTGTCTGTGGCTTTGTTTTGCTTGGCACAACTGTGACAGCAGTTTCTCAAACTGACTGCCTCTATCTAGTTTGATTCATGAAATGATACCTGTGGGTTTATGCAGAAAGCAGCAACGAAGAGTTCCTGTAGATGGGATATTTAGTACTCTTAGACAATGACAGTGCAGAGAAACACAGGCCTGGTGCAGCTGTGGTGTGGAGGCACAGGATGAAGGAGTGCAGGCAGGGGACATAAGTGTTTGTGTGTGTCTTATGTGGATGACACCACACCGATAAAACAAGAGCCTACAGCATGGCAAAGAATTGTGCAAAGATGCATCTGTAGAGGCAGGAGGGGGAAATGACCCTTCCCTAGCCTATGCCAGATAACCAGGTCAGTCCATACTAGCCTGAAATATTCTCCTTATCATGGATGTCTCTGCCTTTGAAGAGAGTAAACGCTGGGAGCATTAGGAGCTGTTGCCACAGTCTCCACAACACAAATACATGGCACAGAGCCAGGCTGAGAAGAGCAGCTTAGTGACTCAACAGTTTCGTTTCTCAAACTGCAGACTGACTGTTCGGCTTCTTTGTCAAACCCGGAGAAAAGCCGAAGTTTCACTTTCTCTTTCCCTGTAAATTGCTCACAGATCACGTGAGGGCTGGACCTTATAAAACGGAAGGCATAACAGCAGTGGGCAGCACTCCTTTGGCTTTGAGGCTGCCTGAAGGCAAGTGAGCAGAGGAGGAAAATGATGAGGTAAGTGAGCAACCCAGCCTCTGAAAGATGCTTTTTCTCTATGCCATGGGAAAATAATGCTTTCTATTTACATAAATGTAAGCAGTGAAGGACTTTGAGCACCCAAACAACAGAAAATATTTTACAGAATATGTACTAGAAGAATCATAATAAAATAAGGATGCTCTTGAATGTTGTCATGTTATTACTTCTCCAATGAGGTTCAGTCTCTGTGAATAGAACAGAAAGTCAGAAAAACTTTGTGCATGCAGTTTGGGGATGAAATCCAGGCTGCAGCAGGTGCAGCTGGTGCCCAGCCAAAGGGCTGTAATCTGTATCTCAAATCTGAGACATTGATGAATATTCATTTTCCACTAATCTCTTTTCATTAATTACTCTCCACTGTTTTTTTTCAGCCATGGACACTGTCATGGTTCGCAGGTGAGACAATGAAAAATGACATGCATTTCTTTTTTAATTTAATAGGACTATACAGCTTCAAGCTATTCCTGCTGATTTGGGAGCTGATACCTGTTCTGTAGTATTCACCTGTAGCCAAAGGTTTCTAACAAGACAATGATATTAACGGGAACTGACCCACATTCTTCATCCCAGAAGAACTGTCATTAGCTCACATACAGCTTTCTAATTAGGAACTGTTGTTAATATGGATCAAAAACCTCAGTAAGGCAGAGGAGATGATTTGAACAAGGCAAGGAAGTTTGTAAGACAAATTTATGCATTAACAGCACTTTAAAATACCTTTATTGTCTGACCTTCCTCCAGTACCTCTGTGTCAGATGGTTTGGGTGGAAACAGGTCCTCCCACTGTCCCAGAAACTGTAAGAATTGCTTCCGAATTCCTACTTGATTTGCCTCCTCATAATTTTGCAATCTTTCAATTCACTCCTTTTTTTACACAAAAGGCATGATTGTGCAGTTGAGCAGCAGCACACACTGCCACACAGGCTGTTAGATTTTCTGAGTGTTATAGGAGTGACAGCAGAGAAGTCTTTCTAAGACATGAGGATTTGACTGAGAAGCCTCAGTAATAAAATAGTATGTCATTCATTCTTTAAGGGAGAGCACAGTATGGACTAAAATGTCATCTCTGCGTTGTAAAGATGTGTCATTGATTGTGTAATAAAGTCTGTGCACACATGGGCAATGGCAGCAGGGTAAACCCAAATAACACCCTGCCCTGGTGGCTCCCAGGCCCGGTTTGGGACAAAAAAGCTGTTGAAAAATGGAGAGGGATTGTCCTGGTTTCATCTAGTATAGAGTTAATTTCTTCTCACTAACTGATATAGTACAGTATTTTGGGTTCAGTATGCCAATTATGTGGATAACACACTCATGTTTTGTTTGTTGCTAAGTTGTGTTTGTCCTAGTCAAGGATTTTTTGTGTCTCATGCTCTGCCAGTGATAAGCTGCACAAAAAATCTGGGAGGGAGAATAGCTGGAACAGGTGATCTGAACTGGCCAAAAGGATATTCCACACCACAGAACATCACGCCCAGTATATAAACTGGGGAGCCAAATGGAAAAGGGGCTGATCAGGGTGCAGGACAGAGTCTGGCATGGGGGAGCAGGTATGAGCAATTGTACTGTGCATCACTTGTTTTTCCATGAGTTTTATTTTTTCCTTTTATTATCATTACTATTATTTGCTATTATTATTATATTTTGTTTCAGTTATTAAAAAATATTAAATTCTGATCTTAACCTACAAGTTTTACTTTTGATTCTCCTCCTCATTCCACCAGTGGCAGGGGCGGAGGGGGGAGAGGGAGGATATGAGTGAGCAGCAGCATCGTGCTTAGTTGCCAGCTGGGCTTAAACCACAACAGGGATAAAGGGATATTAAGGACCAGTTGTCTGCCAACAGGGTCCACTTAATAAAGGTGTGTGTGTGTGTCTAGGGGTGAGGCATCTGGGGAGAGGGAGAAGCTCCCTAATCCATCACTGGATGTCCAGAACCAGCATCTGAGGAGCCATAGGTTTAGTGAGTGAGTGTATGGTCTGTACCAGCAAGTGGAGTGGGGTTGCACACTCATGGGCCTGTGCATCCAAGTGTCAGCAACTGGAGGGACTGGTGAGATCTGGGAGTCAGCTCCTGGATACATTAACCATATAACCAGTATAACCATAGCATAAGAATGGCGCTATGATCTAACATACTAGGATTTAAAAATGCAGGAAATTCAAAATGAAATTTATAATACAAACCATAAAATGTACAGAAGCATAGGAAAGGCATGAAATCACATTCTCTATAGTTTAGGGGAATCTTATGTGATTACATCTTTTGGGAAGGCTTCAGCAATTGTTCCCAGCACAGGAAATATGTTCCTGAGGCCCTCCACTTTAGCATCCACAGCAACATCTGTTCCTGTGTAAGAGGTGCCCTCATACACTGGCAAGGAGAATTACTATAATCACTATTCAGCACTTTAGACCTATGGCTGCCTGAAGCTTTGGCTTGTTTGAAATATTGTGGACTAGGGGCACCAGGTGAGGTACTGCCTGCCATTAAAATAGATCATGCTTGTTTTAAAAACATGAATAGCAAAAAAGCAAATGGAGTATAAGCCACTTTTTGTTTGATTTCTTCTAGTACCATTTCCAAGAATTCCTTGAAGACTTCCCTGCTGCAGTTAGAATGTCATTTTACATGGACTTTGCTGAAGGAGGATGGAGATCTTGATGCCCTAGAGGAAACAGTAGTTGATCATATGAAATTTTTCATAGAATTCAACATCACAGATTATAATATACTCTCCTATGTATGTCACCTAAAGGATTCAAATGAGGAAGCCCTGAGAAATCTCAAAAAAGCTGAAGAAGTTGTTCTAAAATGTCATCCAGATGAAGTTGCCAGGAGAAGTCTTGTTACCTGGGGGAACTATGCCTGGATCTATTACCACATGAAGAGATACGAAGCAGCTCAAACTTATATTAGCAAAGTGGAAAACAGCTGCAAAGAGCTCTCAAGTACTGCTCTTCAGAAGATTCAGCTTCCAGAGATCTATGCTGAGCAAGGATGGGCATTATTACGTTTTGGGTGTAATTACTACAAGAGGGCAAAGAATTGCTTTGAAAATGCTCTGAGGGTGGAGCCTGATAACCCAGACTTTAGTGCTGGCTATGCAATAGTAATGTATTGCTTGGAAGAGTTAGCTTTCAGGGAGGGTGAAGAGATCATCCCATCCCTCGAGGCCCTTAAGCAGGCACTGGAACTGAATCCAAACAATACTACCCTTATGGCATTACTTGCATTAGAACTTCAGCAATTAAAACAAGTTCATGAAGGCGAGATGTACATCGAAGAAGCAATGCAGAAAACCCCTGATCTTCCTGTTTTCCTCCGATATGCTGCTACTTTTTACAGAAGGAAAGGAAAAGTGGACAAGGCAGTGGAGATTTTGAAAAAGGCCCTAGCACTGACACCAGCGTCTGTCTTTCTGCATCACCAACTAGGACTCTGCTACAAATTAAAGGCATTGGAATTGAAAAAGACAAGAGACACACCTCAAGACCAACTGGGGAATTTTCTACAACTTGCCATTTTTCATCTTAAAACAGTGATAGATAAAAAGTCAACATTTATTTATGCCTATAGTGATCTAGCAAAAACGTATGCACTAGACAAGAGGTATGAAGAAGCAGAAGAGACATTTCAGAAAGTGCTTCAGAGAAATAATCTATCCTGTAGTGATAAACAATGTCTCTACTTCAATTATGGCAATTTTCAGCTTTTTGACATGAACTCAGAATCAAAAGCCATTACGTATTACATAGAAGGTCTGAAAGTGCAAAAAGATACCCCTGAAAGAAAAAAGTGCAGAGCCACTGTGGAGAGATTGTTGAAATCGAAAATTAAGAGAGGTTTAGGAGATGCAGCAGATATTGCTTCACTTGGATTGGTTCATAACCTAAATGGTGAGAAAGAAAAAGCAATTGAGTGCTATGAAAAAGCCATTGCTTTGGATCCCAGCAATGAAGAATATCAGAATGCATTATTTGAGATACGACTTTCCATCTCAAGCTAAAGCTCACAAAAATCATATGTTCTAAAAAGTCCCCAAAACCCAGGACATTTCAACAGACTCTCAGAACTTTTTTTGTTGTTCGGTTTTTGTTTGAAGGTAGACATGATGCCTTAGGATTTTAGCTTTTATATTTTTCATATATTTGTAGTCCTGTAGTAACTTATTGTATAACTCTGAACTCCATATAGAGTCTTAGCTGATGTTTTTCCCACTTCTATTAGACAAAACACTCGCCTGAGATCTTGTACTCAGCCTGGGAACCAGGGACATTTCACTGTTTCATGTCCCATGAAAGAAAAACAAAAGTGCACTGGGGGGGGCCAAACCTGGGGGTAAATGACTTCATTACCTGAAGCTGTAATTGGAAGATGGACCCCAATATGCAAATTTGTCAAACTTATACAAGTGTGAAAGTCCAATATCACATGTTTTTTTGAGTGTGCCTCTGGCCAGCTGTGACTGTCCAAAATGTTCCTGAAGGCCCCTCAATAAATATAACAGCTTTTTATTTTTTCTTTAATTTTGTGTGGCTTCTGTTTTTAAGCATCCCAGTTAGGCATCAGACATTATGACCAGATGAAACACAGGTGGCATCACATTCTGGTGATAATGTTGAAACTGCAGACAATGATTGTTCATTTGTTCAGTCACTAACAGAGAGCATGCTTGGATAACTATATAATATATATATTTATAGCTAGTCTAACAGTGTTCAGTGCTAACATGGGTATAAATGTATTTAAGTAATGATCTGTAGAACACAGAACTTCCAAGCTGAAAGTCAGATATTACCTTCTACTGAGAAAAAGATAAGGGAATCATACTATAGTATTTCGTCAGTACACTTGAAGTGCATGCTTATACACAAATAGGATTTTGGAAGCTTTTTTAAATATTTAAAAATATCTTTTGTAAAAGGAACTTTTGTTGAAGGCTTGTTCAGTTTACTACCTTGTATGCTGTAAAATTATGAAAAATAAACACTGAAAAGCTTGCAAAATGTGTATTATTGTTGTGAACTACTGAAGAGTTTTGAATCCATCAGCTGTTGCTTTGGGGTATCTCTCTGCTGACCAGTCTTCATGTTAGTAGATTAAGTAAAGAGAAATGGCCATTCCAAAAAGTAAGAAGGATAGAGTTTTGGCAGGATATGAAAGGCTGAGGAGATAGCCCCATTTATTTTCCCTGAGCTCTCAGCAAAGCTGGCTTCAGAGATGTTGAGCCAAAGAAATAAACTGCACAAAACAGCAGTTTACCCAAACATCTAGTTTACCCAAAACACACTGTCAGGAACTGCTATGCATCTGGAGAGGAAGGAAAGGCAGTCTTTGAGAGGTGGCTCTCTGTGGCCATGCATGTGAAACAAGCCAGTGATAGCAAAAACACACAAGAAATGAACTGAACTGGACATGGAGGGCACAGCTAGAGCAGAGCTGTGTGAGCACTGCGGAGCAGGGCAGCGGAACATAAAGGTCATGTGGAAAACAGGGTGGGCGCCCACAGAGTCTACGTGAATGGAAGAAAGAGCTGAAAGGACAGAATGGGTTGACAAGGTCATTGTCTTCAGATATCCTACCAGAAGTGAATATTCTTTACAACAGCCCAGCTTAATTCCACAGTAGTGTACCTTTGTATGACGGATCATGGTACTCAGGGAAAACTAATGCTGTACTTCCAAAACACTTCTGAGCTGTAGCCAGTAGCGTGGCATGAAGCAAACTCGCGACAGAGCCCATCAGGAAGGATGTGCACTTTAGTTTCCAGCCATCCCAGAGCATTCCTGCACCCACAGCAGCACCCCTGTACAGACAGGATGACAAGCCTTGAAGGAGTGCAAAACACCAATGCCAGATTAGAAAATATCAGTAAACTTCTTCCTTCTCAGCTCTCCCTCAGAGAATCTTTCATAATACAAGCAAAAGCAATCAAATGTACATAACACAAACACCCTCTTCCTAAGAACTGGGGCAAAAATCCATCCTTGTTTCCCAGCCACCTGCCAGCTTCTCTCTTACAAACATAAGGCAACCCTACTTAGGGAAAGAGTGGTGAGGAGAGAGAACAGGAAGGACTGGGTACAGTTCTGACAGACCACTCCTGAAAGCTGGTTCAAACAACAGTGGGGCTGAAGTCAGGAATTGGTGACTACCTTTGCTGGTGTGCTCAGCTACATGGGGAAAATGGTTAGACAACCTCACTGCCTTTCTGAATCTTGGGGGCTTCTAAGCTCAGCATCACTGCTATCTAAACTCTACTGAGGGCATAGAGGGTGGAGGGCAGCAGGGAAAAATTTGAGGAACAGGTGGTGCAGGTTCCCAAAGCCATGGTGGCACATCCATTCTCCCCTCCACACTCTGCCACCAGGACATCTCCTGGAAAAAGAACCTTGAAGAAATAAGGATAAGCTATCAATTATTGTGAAAAAAAAATGTGAGCCTGAATTTTTATGAAGTCATAGCAGCTCAATCTTCTGCACAGTGAAGAAACTGACTGTGAGACATAGTGATGCAAAAAGTGTATTTGTTGTGACTCACCTCTTTTGTACTCTGGAGGACTGCTCTGGACCACAGTTCTACCTGGGGATGCTCTGTGCAGATGCAATCTTCTGGATTTTGTCTAAATATTGTAAATGAGGAAAAATGTTATTTCCCACAGGGTGGTGCTGCTGCATTGCCTGGCATGCCGACACAGGGAGGAAGTTGAGCTTGAGCTTCAGGAGGTAGACAAAATGAAACACGCACTTTGGAGAGTCCAAATCCACTGGGCAAAACTTGAACCACACAGAAGCTGGACACCTCTCAATTCGCACCCTACTATGAATACATCACAGGAGCCTGTGCTAGCAGTGCAGGGGGAAAATGAGTGAAGATAATCCTTCAGGAAGTATTAATTTATGAATCAAAAGCATTTAGAAAATTCTACTGAAATACACCAGAACAGTCACTTAGAATAAGGTATTATTTATTGAGGCAAACCACACTAAGGACTTTGCTATACTGACCATGAAGTAGTGTTACAGCTTACGTTAAATGAGCTCCTCCTTCTCACATAAATTTGTAACACTTTAGAAAGCAAACAAGGAATTGTGGCAATATAAAATACGTTCACCATATATTAACACAGACATCCTTTGTCTTTCAGGAGATAAATTACTATCCAAGCTGACAACAGTGTTTCAGGAATGCTTTTTCTGAAAAATGAGTCATTTTTCACCAGAAGGTACTTCAATTTTCCAATGTTGTTTTCACAGAAACTTTCAAAGTACAATTTATTAAATAAATTGTTCCAGATTACCACTAGAATATAAATAATTTCTAAAGAATTATTATTTCTCCATTTCAAACTTCATGGAATGGAAACAGGTGGGATAACTTCAGCAGTTGTAAGCAATTTCACTTACTTACACTGAATTTCCATCCACTGCACAGAGCAGAGCATTAAGCAGGATCCAGCTGAGGTAGAATCTTTCTGTATCTGTCTCAGACAGATGGTACCCCAAGTCAAGTCAAACCCCATTGTCCTGGGAAGCCAGACAGGCTCAGCAGTGCACTGTTCCAGCCAAGCTCATATCCATCAATGCTTGTATCCATCAGGGCTGGTGGGAATACAGAATTACAGGATCATTAAAGTCGGAAAAGGCCCCTAAGATCATCAAACATGCAGTGTTAGTCTGGCAAATTGTTCACAGCTAGCTCGGGTATCTTGGCTTGTTCCTGCCCTGTGCCATGCCAGGAAACGTCCTTCATGCAGGACAGCCTGAATATTATCATCTCTGAAAAAAAGTATGGCAGATACAATAAATCATTCTTTAAAAAGATTGCAAGCCAGAGACTTCTATAATGGGTTGCCTGAAATATTTCACTTGGCATGATGAACTGCTCAGCTTGGGCTCTGTGGACCAGGATCTAGAAGTCTGGTATGAGGCTTCACAAGCCTGGACAGTATTCCCATTTCTTCCACTTGCAGGTCATTTCTTGTTACGCTTCCTTCCTTCTGTTTCTTAAGTGGGGACATGCACGACAGGGCTGATATTTCACAGTGTGTTTTATGCACAAAAGTCATAATTCTAGTATATAAACTTTTATCCATTGGCTTAAGTCAGAGCAGAAACAGCGTTAGAAAACTCTGAAAGAATTCTACCATTTTCTACAAAAGGTCTGTCTATAAAACCAGTTGAATGTTTGCTGCTAATTATGATATTTAAAACAAGAAGTACTGCTTTAAACACATAAAAAGAAAATCCTATGAAAAAAGATCTTGAAATAAAAGAAATTTAAAATGCTAATAATATATTACACAGTATAGTTTACTATGATAAAAAACACATATAGCATTATTCCAACAGGCTTTTGCAATATGCAGTTCTGACATGAACAACTGGTGACATGTTGTGATGTGGTAAATAAAGCAATTAAATTTTTGTAAAGTAAATCACAGTGGTAATTTATAACTTGTCCAAAATAACTTATCTTTTTTGTTGACCATACTACTCCCTACTTTTTAGATATTGAAATATTGCATTAAGATCTAAAACATTATCAATATTAATTATTAAAACCACGTAACATTCTCTTTATCAATATTAATTATTAAAACCACATAATTTTTATCCAAATGTGCATATTTTTCCTAACTCATTAAGAAACACTCATGGATAATTTTGGTCTTTTTATGAATATATGTTAAAAACAAAATTGGGGCCCAAGACTCAATTTTGATGCTGAGCTGAAGAAAAGTTATGTCATTAGATTTAAGCAGATTTTCCACTCCCGTTGCTCATTCTGTGGTCTGTACACATAGATCATGCTACTGGCTCTGACTACATTTCTGAAGCAGGGCAGCGAGAAATGCTTTATTTAATGCACAGACAATTGAAGTCAGATGATTTCAATATATTTGAAATACACTCGGATAATAAAACTACTTGATACACACTCTATTCATATATCTGTGTGTGTACATGTATATAAACACAATACACTCCTATGGCTGTACTCTTGATCTAAATCAAATTGGTGAACACCAGTCTCTGTTGCTTTCCCTTCCAAGGCAGAGAGCAGAGAAGGATACCATGAGGAGCCACTGAACACACTGCAGATGACTAACAAAACTACTAGTTCAGTGTTAATGAAAATTGTCTGGACTCTGATCAATCTTTTAATGAACAGAATGCAGCCTCATACAGCAGCAAAACACTGAAACTATTCGTATTGTGGAATGTGAAGTTCCTCCATTGCTGACAGTATTTTCACTCAGGAAATGCAGAAACATCCCAGTATTTATGAGACCATCACATGAGCTACATTCACTCCCTAGCTCCTGTGTAGCTGCCAACTGGAGTATATTGTTCATACAAGTGGCAGGAAACCATCAGCAAGTCACAGCTCTTGTGTTCTGGCCATCGAGGACAAGTGATCTGATAGCTCTTCAGATGGCACAAATGAGCAAATGGCACCGCCTGCAGATACAGCTTCTGGGTCTGAAAAGAGACAGACTTGCCACTGCAATACACAGAAACAATTCTGCCAACACCCTCTCCACTATCAGCTGGTAGGGTGGGCAATCAGTCATCTGGTTCCAGGGACTGTAAAGTTCTCTAACAGCTGCTGATTTTACAAGAGGAAGAAGCTTTGGATTTGAAAATACATGAGCCTCTCCTCTGGTGTCTTGGGCTGCCTTTGTGCTTCTTCCAACTACTGCAGCTAAAGCACGTTTGTCTATCAGCATGCCTAGTCCCCTGGAACAAATTTACTCCTCTTCAGACAGCAGAGCCACCACAGCACCTTTTCTACCCTCCACAAGGATCAGCTGGGGGATCATACCTGGAATGTCAATGTTTAGAAATTCAAACTTGAAAGATATCCAGGAGAAAAAAATTAATTACAAGATTTTGCTGTGGAGGGCTTGGGAAAGCAGATCTAAAACCATATTTGAAATTAAATTGCAATATATGTACAAAGTTCAGGCACATTGTAAAAATTAAAGCTGCTCCAGAAATACTTTCAGCATAAATCAATTTCCTGCCAGATTTTATAAAAACAAAACAAGCAGATGACTTTGGCATTTGAAACAGTTATCTGCAAAGAGTTTAATGCAGACTAATAAATGTGGAGGTTTTTTGGATGGGTGTGATTAGTCCATTGAAACATACTAGACACAACACAAAAAAAGCTTGTGTCATCAATAATATTTTTAAATGTAAATGTTATTGTTCACTTTTGGTGACTGATACCTGTGGAGTCAACATTGCAATTCAAAGAAATCTGTGAACTTGTGTCTACAAACTCTATTTTCAGTCTAGCTTTCTTCTATTACTGCATTAACTTGGTATTATTGTTGCTGTAAGTAGATTTAAGTTAACTAAAACATGACAGAAAAATCTAATTGAGAGATGTTTTGTTTCACAGGAGTAGGATCTTCAACAGAGTAACACCACAGAGCCACCTCTGTCTCAGGCTGTGCCATACTGAATCTCGATGGCACTTGTCACCTGTTGCTGAAGCTGTTTGTATCCACAGCCAAAAATTCAACATCCTTTTGGTCTAATTCTGCTGTGACAGAATAAGCCATTGCACCATTTGTCCAGATGTGCTGCTTCATGCCTGTATCACCAGTGAGGGACTGCAAATGGGTTCTTTTGATTTTCTTTGCTAGTCTTGCAAAGCACAATAGTGCTGAACTAAATATCATAGAAAATCCACACAGGAGAAACGATGCAGTATAGCTGCCAGTTGTGTCCACAAGCCAACCTGTAGAAAAAAAATACAGTTTCATTTAAAGGTCCACCAGTATTCTGATAATTTACAAATTCTGAGACCTGAGAGTTTTATAAACTTGTGGAGTTATAAATATAAATACAATCAAACAATACAGGTTTAAATCACCATCACTATACTTTTACCTCCTGAGGCAGGGAGGTATTTTTCCATTGCAGGCAAATAATATTTTTATGGGCTTTTGTTTGGAGGTCAAATCCATGAGAAAAGGCAGAGCAGTCATCACCACAATACTAAATAAACATCCTCCAACTGCATGGATTTAACTGGCAGTCTTTTGACAGGCTTAGAGAGCCCTGGGATTACAGAGTGTATGCATGAGATCTTCATACAGAATCATTTATTAAGCTATGCCCTACGGTCATGCTTTACTTAAAATAATTCTATTTTGCAATAATTTTTGCTGTGGAAAATTAAATAGAAAGCATCAGGAGCAGCGATTAATTAGGAATTGATGTGAACTTCAGAAAAAAATACACAAGATATATATATTTGGCTGTTTGAAAACGATCTCTGACCTTCCGCAATATTAAAAACTGCGTCAAGGTCTAATAAGAGTACAGTTCTCATCCTTATTTCACTGTAATGGTACACATGGGAAAAATGATGGTTAGATATTACAGTGATGAGCTTATGACTGAACAGGAGTGGAGCTGACTCACCCACCTGTTCAAAGCTGTTTAGAGATTAAAAGATCAAGTCCTCTACACAAAAAAAAAAAAAAAAACAACTTGGAATTAAACTTGCTTTAGAGAGATTTATATTTTTTTTAATTGTGTAATTTCACAGTGAAATATTTTGCTTCTTCTACTTGCACAGTTTCTACACTACGTGAAGTGGTGATGTAGCAGCTCTTAGAAGCCCATTCCATACTATTTTTTTTTAAATTTAATCTCACTCTATATGTAGAGATCATCCCACCGAGATAAGGATGGGAGACCTACAGACCTATGAAGATCTGGGTGTATTGTTTCTGTACCCAGAGGCTATCTCCCCATTCAGTGTGCAATTGCACCACCAACAGGTAAATCTGAAGTTCTGATAAGATTATAGGAAAGTCGTTTGGGAACTGACCTGCCACGGGTGGGCTCACTAGATAAGGTATGGCATGAAGAAAATACACAACACCCAGTGCTGATGATAACAAAGAAGTTCCCACCACATCTGCTGTCATGACAGGGATCAGCGTTACATAAGCTCCATCAAAGTAGCCAAAGGTAAATGAGAAAGGCACAAGCAAGGGGAAGCTTTGGAGAACTGGCAGGAAGAGACAACAGAGGCCATCCATTCCCACAGCAAAGAGGTAGCAAAAGTACCGATGCTTCTTCAGACACCTGCAAATTTCAAAACAGAAAAGAAAAAATATTATCACTGAAACCAGCATTTCAGTTTCTATGCCCTAGCATGCAGTGCTTCAGTCTCTCTCTCTTTTATATAGCTCAAATTGAAATCCATTTTCTTACACAGTCTTCAATAATAAAAACTCAGGACTGACTCAGCACTGAGCCCAGGTAGGGAAAGCTGCCCACCTCTGGCTGCAGAAACATCTGGCAAACAGCAGCCCATACTGCCTGCAGTGTTCTTCAGGATATTCCTAGTGACAAAACCCTGCTGCCAAGATTTTGCAGTCCCCTGAAGTTTCAATGTTCAAAGCAGTATTTCGTTGGGCTTTACATCCCAGGTCCCAAGGTACTCCAAATATTACATATAAAATATTGCAGTATGCTTCTGCTAGCTGTCACCTTTCCAGTCAGCCCTTAAATGCAAGTTAGCGTGAGCTAAGTGAGATGGCAATTCCCTTCCTTCCTGCCCCACAAAAACAATTGATTTTTCCCACAAACTGAATAAGCACAAAGAATGCATCCTTGTTAATTTAGCCAGTATCTACTGATGTTACAGGCGCTGTACACTGACATTTGGAGTGAGCTGAGTTCACAAAGCATGGAGAGTTCTTACATACTGGAGAATATGTAACAATTGTCGGTCAGTTCTTCCGAGTATGTGCCTGACAGTACTGGGCCAGACCCTTGACCCTCTTCCATCACTTCTGTGCCTCCCCAGCAGCACAAAAGAGATGGAAAGGCAGAGGAAGCAGGGTGAAATTCTCTAAGAAATAGATACAGAGAATCACACTCAACATACCTCAGGCAAGGGGTTACATTTCCACTGTCAAACACACAAACACAATTTCTTCAGAAAAAAAGTTACTAAACCAGCAGAATTGAACAAACTCAGAAGAGACAAAAAGATTAAGTAGTAAGCATTTCTGAAAGTTCATCTGTGTTGCTGGGGTATTTTTTAAAGTTACACATGGTACAGAAAGAGTCCATAATGTTAACTTTTACATGTATTGTACCTCACTTGCATCCAGCCTCCCACTAGCTAAAGCTTACATTTGATCAGCCAGAAGCCCTTACCTTCTGTCTGTTAGCCATCCAAAGGTGATATTACCAATGATGTCTATGACACCAAGTATGGACATGAGGAAGGCAGCCTGGTGATGACTCACTCCAACACTCAAAGCATAAGGCACTAGGTAGACAAAAAGAGGGCTACAGCCGTATGCCATAAACAAAACTGACACTGCCAGCACCATGAAGCCTGGCATCAGTAAAAAGTCATATTCCTTCCATGAACAGTAGCATAAACATTCATGAGGCCATAATTTGATTAAAGGTGAACAGATGGACATTTGCTTTAAGTCTTGTTTCTCTGTTTCAGGGACAATATCCTGTTCAAGAAACTCAGGAGCAGTTTTACAGTCCTCCTTAAGAGAAATAGGCCGCATCAAGGCACCACAGACGCAGAGGTTTAAAACAAAACCTCCCAGGATGAGCAAAGCTCCTCGCCAGGAAAACTGCTCAATTAAGAGCTGGACCACAGGGGCCAGGATGAAGGTACCAATTCCACTTCCTGACATGGCTATTCCATACGCCAATGCTTTTCTTTTGTTGAAGTATTTGCCCACCATCGCAATAGCTGGAGAATAACAAAGTGCAAACCCAAGTCCTAGAAGAGAAAGCAAAGTGCAGATGGCTTAATACTAAGCATGACATATGGAACATATTAAATCAAACCACATAATGTATTTTCATTAGTACAAATGAGTAGAAAGCTTTTTCTGATTCTGTATCATGCAACACAGTCTGAGTGTGATGAGAAACTAGCATGACTTCTTTCTTCCATTGGCAGGGTCACTAACTTGACAAACCTAACTGATGACCATTAATCCGCAATAATAAGGCTCAGAAAGAAGTGATGGGGTTCACTTAATAACAAGAACAAGGAGGATCATTAAATATCAGAGAACTGGTATGCCAGCCTCTCCTGCATGCAAGATGAGGTCTTGTCCCAGGGCCTGCACTAATGCTGGCACTGGTCACTGTCCTGACGAGGCACCACTTTGTGTTTTGGTCTGTTGCAACTCTGAACATTAATTTTCAGGTCTCTGAAACACAGCACAAAGAGTCCGTCTCTGTTACTAATATTCTACAAAAAAAACTTTCTTGGTCAGCTAAACAAACTCCATGCAACAGCTGCTTGGATTCCTGACCATTTTAAATCCCTGCCTACAGGGAAAGAGGAGAGAAAAGCCTCAGAAAACAAAGCCAGATCATTGAGTAAACAGATAAGATTCATCTCTTGGACTGAGAAAAAATTGTGGTCTCTGCTGCAGAATCAGAGAGCAGGTTTCAACCATCAAGTGGTTGCCCTAACATTAAAATGTGTTTCTGAATGAGGCATAGAAATGAGTTCCTGACTAGGGTTTTGGAGCATGTCCTACATTGAGGGTAAAATGGTCCCCCCATTGCCTTTGGCAGAACTTGCTGATAGAGGAGATAATCACTCAGTGCTGTAACCAGCTTGCCACGTCCTCCTCAAAGGCCACACTGTGTGGGGCAGGCACTAAACCTGCCAGGATGGAATAAGTGGATTAGAGGGACTCTGGGCAGCAGGTTCCTCGTCTGGCACCCCTCAGGAGGCAAGGGGAGAAGCAGGGCACAGAGCTGAGTTTGGACTGTGCTGACAGCAAAGCCAGAGGAGCAGCCCTGAGCTAGACATCATCACTCAAGAGCTGTGAAAATCATACGCTATTAGACATACACTTATTAGACACACATTTATTTTTTAGTGAGTTGGAAGGGGGAAATAGGTCTGAAAAAAAGCCAACAAATATCCTGTGAAAAGTGCAAAATTTAGGGCTGAAAACATTTTCATACCTCTTAGAAGGAACTCTGCTACCTATTGACACTCCCCAATCTCACTTCTGCTTCACTCTTCAGTTTCAAGCCCTGCAGCTTTTATGGATTTAGGCATTCACCTGTCATGGCCCCATCTCCTCTCTGGGTTGGGGGCACCACCTCTAACCTTTACCAACCATCCACCTCTCTGCTAAACAATCAGTCCCCACAGACTAAAAGTTCACTGCTTGTAGAATCGGCTCTTTACAACTCCATGTACAAATTGCAACTACCTTTCCACCTCAGTATTCACAGCAGTTCCCACTGTGGAAGCCTCAGAGGTATTAGCATGGTGCGTAGCACAGTCCTTCAAGTTACAAGAAGCCTTTTTATTTGTTATGAACACATTTGTCAAAGATTAACATCGTAATACAGGAGCAACATGCACTACAATAAGGATTTTTTTTTTTTTTAACAAATAAGCTGCTGGCAGCATGTGAACTGCAGTAATTCCCCCAACTCGTTACTAAACTCCAGGGGACCAAGTACAAGGTCTTATATCACCGTGGCTACCAGGTCAGTATTAATGAGGAAGGAATGTCAGTATGACCACGGGCCCCTCTCAAGTTCCTCTGTGCACAACAAACACAGGCAGATAGAGCAGAGCAAAGATTTGTTATCACCATACCTAAACACAAATGGAAGAGCTGCTACAGCAAGACTACCAACCAGCAAATTGTTTTTGCTTTTCAACTGGAATGTAATGTAGACAAAAGTAAGGTGTCTGAGGTAGGTGCCAGGTGTCCACAGTGCTCTTCTACCTCTTACTTAAACTTTGGTATTGATTTAAACCTTTTTTCTAAATATGCAAATATTTTGGGGCAGTATAGAACTCCTACTTTAACAAACTCATCCCAAATCACAGGCAAAAAAGGAAACCTTTTCATGTATATCAGCTGCAACAGCAGTCCTTCCTGACTTCCCATAATTTCAGAACTTTATCCATAGTTCTCTTTCTCATAGAAGGTAAGAGTTGCTTCTGCAGGGTGTTGCATTTGGATTACATGAGATCAGTGAGCACTGAAGCTCTCACAGGGGCAGCCAAAGCCTCTCTTTTATAATGAAGGGAACAGGTTTGAGTATATCTGTTTGACCAGTGCAATGTCAGTATGACATGGAGAAGAGATCACCCATTATTTTTAACATTCCTGTGTTGTGTTCTGGCAGCAACAAAGGGGCTGAATACATCCTACCTGTGAGGACTCCTAACGATAAGTAGAGATGTTCCAGACTGGTGGCGAATGAACTCAAAATTAGTCCAGTAGATGCAAGCAGCCCTCCTAGCATGATACCAACTTGGCAGGATACATGATTACTGATTAAACTCCCAAGCGGGGCTTCAAAGAAACAAATAAAGCTGGTAGTTAATGGCAAGTCCTCACACAAGTTCACTACAACAGTCATAAAGGAAAACTAAGTACGACGAAGCAGGAGAAAATGGTAATTGCAGCTACAAACTGGTCTTCCAGTATCCCCCTATCACAATGGCATGAGCACCAAAAAAAAGAAAAAAAACTTCTAAAAGTAATTTGCCTGCAGGTCAGGATAAATCTGAAGTTTACAGTAGCTTTCTCAGTAGCCATTTTTATAGATCAAAGTCATTATGGGACACAGCTGATCTGCAGACTTGGGGTCAAGACAGGCCACGGCAATAGCCCACACTGTTCATTACTCCACCCTTGTAACACTTAGACCTTTCCCCACCTGGAATTCGCACTTCAGCCCTCAGGTGTCCTTCCTTGCACCTCCCTGGCCTTGTGGGCTCTGAGTCAGACCCAAACACGAGAGGTCTCACATCTTTTGGGCTATCTCCATTGGGCTGCTCCAGTGCCTTCTCCTGCGCTTCTCTAACATTGATGGCTCCCCGATGCCACTGCCTCTACCATGGGATGCCATCACCAGCCCTCTCCCCCCTCTACTACCTGCAATGCCAGGGCAAGGTTATCCTTATTTCTCTTTTTCCCCAAGATATAACCTGGCTGTCACAGGTTAGTTGTTGTGTCTCATTTCAGCTGTGTCCCTCTGTCTTTCTAGCAATTCTTATGGATTAAACCTCTTCCACAGGACTAGGACATGGATTTTCACCTAGCTGTACAGCTTTAAAGCAAACCAATGAGACATTCACAAGAACCGACATTAACGATCAACTATGTTGATGCATGTCATTTTTAGTAATATCAAATTTTCTTTCAAGGCAGAAGACTATTTGTAAATATACACTTTTGATAAAGTGGGATAATTGTGACTTGATCTGGAGGCAAGAGGTACAGCCTGTGCTAAGTCTCAAATATTGCTCCAATCAAAAGGTAAAAGAATCAAGTGCTCAGTTAGTAGCTCTCAAACATGACATGTCCCAATAGACCTTGACAAAAGTACATTTCTGAAAATCTAGATCATTTCACAAAACACAGTTCTGCTTCTTTTCTTTAGTACGAAGACACTCCTTCCTTGCACAACTACACTGGGGGAAGCAGCTTGAATATACCATACCCTAGAGAGCCCACAGTAACACTCTTTCCCAACTGACTCCACAAACTTGTGAGCCAGATGGAGCTGATAAAAAAGCAGCCATATTACACTTGAAAAGGTAATACACACCACAAAGCATCGTAGCACAGTCGACAATGGAGTGGATCCAAGCAGTTCTGGCATAATCCTGCCCAAAGTATGCCTGGAACTCCACAAAAAAAATGGAAATGCACCTAGAACAGAAAACATGAACAGCAATCTGTTGAACATGGCATATTTGCCTCATGGAAAACACTGGTCTCATTCTTCGGGTATAAAAAGTACCCACTTGAAGGTCCTCTCTAGCTCCCTGGAAAATCAAAACTGTAGTCATAAACATTATAATATCATATGTTTCTTGCTGGGTTATCTGCTGCTAGAGTCTTTATAACTCACAGTATTCTGTATTGAAAGGAAATTGAAAGCAACCTAAAGCCCTATAGTTTCCCTGGTACATAAAGCCTTAACTTCCCAGTTCTTCATTGACCTTGTTGCTTGTTATTCCACACCTGCACAAACTGTGAGGCCAGGGCCAATATAGTACCTATAGAGCAAACACCACCAATAGCTATGAGTTCATGGATGGACAAGTGCAAAGCAACTCCTCACCAACAGAGAATCAAAACACAGCAGGAGCCCGTGGACCTTCCACCAGTTTAATAAAATTCTTCCAGGAGAGGTTACTTTGCTCTACTTAACAAATGTTACTGTTCAACGCGTCCCTGCAGAGGAACACATTAAGAGGCTGCATAGTTTCACTCTCTTTTCTGGATCAACAAGAGATGCCTTTTGCCCCTCTCTTTTTTCCTCCAGCAAATCAATGAATGACCATTTTCTTTTTTTATTATTGCACCTACTTCATTCTTCTATATAATGTGTGCCAGCCATTAGATGATTTCGTGGAGGTAACACATTTCACACATGAAATAGGAATTAAATCCACTAAGAATTCCCTACTGTTACTATGGAACTGGTACATTTGTATACATTAATTAACACTGTGTCAGTGTTTCTATCTCCCTTTTATGCTGTTGACTCCAAGACCATAGGCTATAGATCCCTAAACCTGGCAGCTTTATTTTCAAATAAGAACTTCAGGCAGGAAACACTGTATTTACATTATACTGACTGTTCAACAAGACACTCATTCAGTTTTCCTCACTTACCAGGGTGCTTATCTCTCTGCTTAATATAGCTAAAATGTCCATGTTCACATACACCAGGGTCCTCTGTCTCCAGTCAACATCAAAGTCACTGTGGAAGCAATCTCATCCCAGATTGCATTATGTTTATGCAAGGCAGCAGTCTATTCCTGTTCTTTCTATTTTCGAGAGAATGTTTCCTGCATATTTAAGATACCAGAAGGGTATAGAGAGGGGTCTCTTCTCTAGGGCTTGGACCTTCTCAGGCAGGACAGTACCTGAAATGCTTGCCGTAGGAGAAGGGGGTATTTACATGTTTTTAAGATTGATCCAGGAGTCAAGCTAATTCACTGGCAAAAATGAGCACTGCTGCGGGATCAGAGGGATACAGTGAACCCGAAGAGACCCTACATGATTTCTCCCTCCCCAGCCAAACCACCACAGCCTGAAATAGTGCTACCTGCCCCAGGCCTTGATTCTGTAAGAAATCAAGGAGCGGGTGCTGAAAGCTAGAGCAGCTGTCAGAGGAGGCAAGACTAAAACCAAAGCGCTCATAATCCCTTGGCCATCCCCACAGCCTTAGGGGTTTCAGGAACCCTTGAAATATGTTGCAAGACAAAGTTTGTATCTAACCAGAATAACCCTGGCAGCTGCAGGATATCAGAGGAGATCCCAAATCCTCTTCCTAAGGGGGGAAGAAAGGATAATACCACAAACAGGTCAGCAAGACAAGCAGCAGTGCCTTTACCTTGTCACGGCCCTGGTACAGATAGTGACAAGGAAGCAGCCAGCAACGATCATCCATCCCCAGCCTCCATCAGGAGGGCCAGTGTGCCGGGCCCGGCGGGATGAGGCCATGGCGGTTCCTCCCTCCTCCTCCTCCTCGCCTCAGTGGCAGGGGCTGACTGCAGCCGTCATGCCAAGCGCGGGCTGGGGCTGCTCGGCACATGGGTCAGTGGCCATCTGGGGAGAGAGAGGGAGAGAAATCAGGCAGAGCAGGAGTCAGGGCACGTTGCACGTGCTGTAACTGGAACGGCAGGGCAGGACATCCTGCCTCAGCTCTACTGCAGGAAAGTTAGTGTTTTCTTTCACATGCAGTTTATGAAAATCTGTTGGAAACAAGAGGGCCATCAGAATCTGACCCAGTGTCTGGTATCATGCTTTTCATTATATTCTGGGTAATTTGCCCAGCACTGGTATCCTAGCACACAGTATCCTCTTCCCCCTACGTACCATGGCACATGTGTGCAAGTCACACACTTTACTGCTGCCAGCCACTCATTTATGTCCAGCAGGCTCCCCCACTCATGCCAGTCCCTGACTTGAACTGTATTTTCAATTGCAATCTCTACTCAAACTAACTATTCTTCCTTGTACACCATTTAATGCAAACGTTTTGTTTGAGAGAATAGAGTTTTCACCTTCATACAAGAAGGGAATACTCACTGCACAACCAGAGTAGATCTAAAGATAAAATGACCTCTTTGTTCTAACAAGCTAAGACTCAGGTGAAATCTGTAATCAGCAGGACAGAGCAACTTCATTTTCTGAGCAAGGACAGTTCACAGAAGGTTAGAGCTAGCCTGTCCCTCTCTTCTATACACTTAAATCAAAACTGTCTGCATCCAGACCATAAAATGATCTCTAAACACACACTGGGCACTGCAAGAGACCAAATGATACCCACTGGACCCTAAATGAGTAACCGAGTCATGCTTTGGGGCAGCTTTGCTGATACTGTGTGTCACCAGCAGCATGGGACCAACAGCCTTTCTGCATCGGTGACTGAATGGCAGGGCTCGATCGAGGGACCGGAGATGTCCCCATTTACTCAGTGCAGGAACACACAGTGCTGGCTGTCAGACCACGTTTCTGCCATCACTTGACACAAACCTTGTGTGTTTGCCTTCCAGCATGTGCTGCTAATTTGTGAGCAGACCATATTTCTCATGTGTGGATTCCATCCAGGCAACAGGGTTTATGTTATATTTCAAGTAAGCTGACATGAACTAATGACTGATTCTTTATTTTTAACTGATAGGGTCAATTGTATCTTCAATTGAAGCTTTCTGTATAGCTTCAAGCAACAACTGCCTTATGAAATATGTGCAAACATTGGATCAACAAGTTATCTGATGGCTAAGGCAGCGGTTGCGTGATTTTTCACGTTGGATCAGTGAATGACCAGATCACCAAGCAGTACAATTTGATTCAAACCACCACATCCCTGTCTACTTAGATGGAAAACAAAATTCAATACTTTTGTGAGTGTCTGCATGTAACCTAGCTACAAAAAAAGCTGCTAGCTAATCTAGCATGAAGCCAGAGTGGCACAAATAGATTATATCCTGATTTGACAATGAAGTCTACCATCAGCTTATCCTGCCAAATTCACTTGAACAAGCAGAGCCAGTACCAGTGCTTTGTATCTTGTAGCCACCCCATTTTTTGCATCTAACACTAAGGGCCTCAAAGGTGGATTTATTGCATTACTTCAAGTTTAATGAGTTATGTTCAAATGCCTGGATGATTGAATAAGAATCCATTAATTAACAGAATACTCAAAGTTCAAATTATTTATCTCAAGAGTATCCTGAAAATCAAAAGTAATATAGTTAGGTGGAGTTTGCATAAGCACATGACCCATCACAAAGAGATTCTGAGCAATCCAGACATACAACTGCAGCACTTCTGCAGAGTCTTGGCAAGGCTAGGCTTCTTATTTTGGATATGAGCAGCATCTTTCATTGCCCCTTCCACAGGAATGAAGTTCTTTTTCCAAGATCTTATTATTTAGGGTGGAGGAGGGACTTCCAGGAATGCCAGAAGGGATAACAGTAACACTTCAACAAGAAGAAATATACACAAAAAATTTCAGAGAACTCAACAATCTCCACATACAGAACCCTAATGAATTTTAATGCACAAAAGACTGGGTGGCATGACCTCAGCCTAGATCTCTGGCCCAACTTCCCAGGCAAGCTTCAGATCAGGGTTGAGACCCTAGTTTGCATATTTAGCTGTACATTAACGTACTTGGGAAGAATTTGATGACATATCAGGCTAAGCAAACATAGATTAGCTATTTGGTTACATGGTTACTTGCTGTTATTTTCCCAGAACCCGGCCAGCAAACATTTAATGAGGATTCAAGCAACTGAAAACAACCACATTACAAGAAATGCCTGGACAACAGAGAAATAGGCCACCCAGCCTCCCTATAGCAAATTAGTGCAACCCTCATCTCCTTGACTCCCCACTCTCTTCAAGGAGCACTGTGCCTTTCACAGCCACTGAGCTAATAGGAAAGTTAAATAATTACCTTTCTTGTTGCTGCACATGTCTAAAACCACTTATTAAGTCAAGATGACAATTTCATTCCGGGGTTAGAAAACTTCATTTGCTTACACTATGATGCTGTTTTCTAATTGTCTCTATCATGGGTAATACAGATTGTGGACTCTGCAAATGACACTGAACAGCAAGAAAGCATACTTTATCTGAGCAATCATGTCCTCTCCCTTCCCAAACCTCAGTTTGTTCTCATGTTCATCTTCTTCTTCTTGCTAGTCTAGGATAAGACTCTTTTTACATATCTGCTCCATCTTTGGCACTGTACAGCCTGGAAGCATTGGCAGCTATTATAACACATCTCAGGTGTACATGAAAGTTCCTGCTGCTTGAGACAGCTAAAGGAAAGCAGGGTTAAAAGACAATCTCATGAAACAGCTCTACACTTTGCAACCTTTGCTAGATAATTATCACTCAAGCATTAAGTAAATGTGCTTTGCTGTGAGTTCAAAGAAGACGCAAATAGAGTGAAATGGCAAAAAATTCTGCTGATCCCTAAGAAAGCCTCACCTATGTGCCCCGGCAGCTCACTAAACAGTGACTCTGTTCCCCCAAGTTAATACAGTAGGTTTAATTTGGCAGGATAAATAACCGGTGAGTTACTTCAGCAGCTGTTTTTGAGAACCCTGGAAAGAAAACAAGCACTCCTGAGAGCATCTCCCTTACTCAGTCACTCAGTGAGCAGAAAGAAGTGGGTGAGGTTACTAAAAAGACACTGCTATAACCTTGCACCTCATCACAAGGTCTCTTTTGCTAGGAAAAGGAGCACAAAAATCCACGGCAGCTTAGCAACCGGCCAGCACAGCGACAGGAGCCACTGACCTTTCAAACAGCTCACAGCCAGCAGAGCGCTCGCTGCTCCCTCTGCCCGCCTCTCCTGCCACCCTAAAGGTTTCCTTCTTTAAAGAAATGGATTCGACTATGATATTGCAACAGTGTGAAGATGCAAAGCAAGTGTATGACAAAGGACAGAGGAACAGCAGGTACAGTCACACTGGCCTGCCTGGGGACCAGGGGTTGTTTTTTTCCCCACCTTGTTCAGCTGCTCCATTTACAGTGTTGATGTACCTGGGCAACTCCCTCATCTCAAGAAATACCACCTCCAGTGCTAGATGGTTTGGGTGCTTTCTGAAAATGCTCCATTTGCAGAGGGATACAGCTTCAGCCAGAGGAACAGGCATAAGGTGAGGTTTGTATCACAGCTGCCCCACAGCAGGAACACACAGATCCCAGACCACACTGGGGGTGTCACTCCACTACTTTCTTCTTCACGCTATCCTGGCTACACAAAATGAAAATGGTTACATGTTAAGATGCCTTTGCAATTTCTTTCAGAACTGCATGGAAGGATTCTGTGCAGTTTATCCCAAAGGAGCTGGCCCAAATATGTATTACCAGCATAAATAAGCACAGAATCCAACACTTACTTTCACCTGTTCTGTAATACAGAGATGGACATGTCAGAAGAACAAGAAGGAGACTTACCTGGAACTTTCTTTCTGAACCAGGGTGAAATACACACCTATAGTTAAACTGTATGTGCCATTTGCTGCCTTCACAGCAAATGTGAAGGTTGTGCGAGGTCTGAGGAACTTGTGACAGTCCCTGTGTCCAGACAGGTTCATGCACACCAATGAATTTTAACTGTACTTTTCTTGTGAACAACAACACATACAGCTTTCAAAGTCACTTTAAGAACATTCGTGCAGATGAATTTTATGAAGAACAAGTATAAAGCAGTTTAAGCATAGCTGGAGAAAATCATTAATGTATGAAAGGTAACAATTGCATGTATTTACTACATTTAACCTATGCACTTAGCTCTAGGGCAGTATTTACCCTATTCACATAGCTCTAGGACGGATCTTTTATCTTCCTTGTTCTTAAGATTGCACCAAATATTATTTCTAGATTCTTGCTACATTCATGTTGACCTCTTGTTTCAATACTCTCTTGCATTCTGTTCCTTTTTCTCTGACTGCTGCATCTTTAATGAAATTCAAAAAAAAGAACTAAAGAACTATGAATAAAAGAACAAACAAAAAGGGCACGGAATGATTATTGAAGACAGAAGAGGAAGAGAGAAAAAGGAAAATGCTAGCTAACAGAGATGTATGTTCTATATGACAGTGGAGCATAAGATTAAATATTTTACAGGTTTGGAAAGAGTTCATTTCTTTTGCATGTCTTGAAGGACCGAGAATCTGGCCACTGACCAGAGTCCTTCCCAGAAGTTTGTCAGCCACTTTAACTTATACAATAGACCACATTTAAATGGGACATGGCATTTGATATGAATACAGAAAATGCAGACAGCTGTAAACCTTCTATCAGCTGGACTGTTAGGAGAAAATGAGGTACTCTCTTTGCATATCACAATAGGCACTACAGCCAGCAGTCTGACAGCAGCTAAATCTTACATTGTTCTTAAATACATGGAAAATACTTTAATTCTGTACAGCTCTTGGGATGTAAACGCTATTTCCAAACTATTCTATTTTCTCCAGTAAACAGCTGTCCCATTCTGCACCCTGAGATAGCTATTTAACTCAAAAAGAAAAGCTTGTTTTGATTTGAGCAGAGACCATTTATCAAGAATTGTGTGATTATGACTTTGACTCATTTAAGAACAACCCAAGTGGTCCTTTGCAACCCTATGTTCCTAAATAAAAATAACTTAATTGAACATCTTAAGGCTGTCACTCTATATTGTCAGCTTTCTTCTCTGTTTAAAGATGTCTGACCAGTCTCTAGAAAAAAACCAAAGTTTATGTTTTTCTGAAAAGAAAGGCAGATGAATCCACAGAAATTTTCTCTGTGCAAGCAAATAATCTTGCAGATTATGCACATCTATACAAGCAGGGTACACATTCAGCTTCTCAGAACCCCATAAATTCAGTATCTCTCCAGTACTGCTACAAATGGTTAAAAAAAGAACTGCTTACCTGAAAGTTCATTTAGGGAGCTGTACCAGAATCAAAGTAAACAAAAAATATGTAATAAAAATCCCAAAGCAAAACCAAAACCCAGCCTGACTTTTAATTGCTGCTATAGCACTAAGACAAAAAGCACATTAAGACAGATTGGAGTATGTGCTTCACACTTTTTCCAGTATTTTATTCATAGTATGTGCTTCACACTTTTTCCAGTATTTTATTCATAATATTCCTGAATAAAACTGGGTGCTTTGAAAATCTTTAACCATTTTTATGTCTTTAAGGAAGGATTTCACTATGCTACCAAATAAGAGCAACATTAATAGTATGGTAGTAGGAATTTGGTGCTTTTAATCAGAGAGCAGTGTCACAGGGCTGGGCATCATACAAACATCTAATAAAACTTGCCCTCCAACTAAAACGTATCCAGATAGAGAAGATTAATTGCGTGAAAGCCCATCTTATTAGCTCCTATCACTATGCTAAGCAGCAAATGTTCTTTGTTTTCTTCAGTTTCTGCTTATGAGGGAAGTGGAGACATTGAATGGAGCATAGATGGAATGGGGAAAGCAATCTGGGAAACGAAGGGATGTTAAACAGCTGGTAGGGAATGGAGGTGCCAGAGAGGGGCAGAGGTGAGTGGGGAAACACAAAAGAAGGGCAGGAGTTTAGAAGACTCCCTTTTACCCAAGAATAAAAATACTCAGAGCTGAAACATGAGAAAGATGTAAAAGTCAGGGTTATAGAGCAGCACAGTGTTCCTTAGCTGCTCCCCTCCCAAGCACTGCACTGCTGGGAAAGGAAGAGCCACGCTTGCCTCCCACAGCAATCGCTTTGCCTCGGTGGCTCCTTAATTCATCAGATTTGCAGATATTGCTACGCCAAATGGTACAGCCAGAGCCACAACACAAGCAGTTACTGTCTGTTGAGTCCATAATGAGAAATGTAATGTGAACATCCCTTGTCTCTTAAAACCATTCTATGGAGCTTACAGAAAACCAACAGCCTGACAGAAGGGGTCTACAAAAAAAGTTAAGCAAATGATAATGCAAACCTCTTGACCCTTTTACATAGTTTCTGGTAGGTTAGTCCTTAAATAATGCAGTTTAACTACAGAGGGTAAAAAATGTGAAGGAATATTTTTGTAAGAAAACATCTTTGCCAACCTTAACCTATTTAACTCCACCTGAAAATGTGCATTTTTGATTGACATTTTTAAGGTTTTTCAAACTAACAGGCATGGTACTCACCACTTCATTTTTCACTGTGATGAAAAGACCTGAGAGCCAGACAATTTCCCTTGAGTACATGGCTGTTACCAAAATCCGAGCTGAGACTGTCAGCAAGCACACCCTTAGCAAGGCTGTGGTCACACGTTCCATCAAACACATATTTCCTCCCCGAAAGGAGAACACTGCTAGTTGGCTAATTGATAGCCAACAGCCATACTGGGGCAGGGGAATGCTACCACCACTGGCTCCATTTTAACATCTTTGTTCCCCTTTCAGAAAGTAAGTGAGAATAGCCAAAAATGCTTACAAAAAATATCCGGAGGAGGAAACAATCAGTCCCAGTCACAACACAAGATTTTTAAATTTGAGTTGAGAGGCTGCTGATGACATTATTTTATGATTTCAACATACAGACAGATGTCAGAACTTTCTGATGTTTGCTATTTTTCTAATATCTCTCAGTTTTTCAATATTGCTACATTTTCCTAATGTAGAAAGAGGTGGTGGGTAGGCAACCATTTGGGGAGGGTTTCTTGTTTACTTATAATTACGTTACATTTATCTGTTAATTTTAAGTTTTATAATATATCATTAATGATGGTAAAACATTTCTTAAAACACTTCTTATTGACTGTTGAGCTTAAACATGTGATAGTACAGTAATTTTTCTGAGTCATTCCTATCTGTTCAAGGATGTGTGCACTTTTCTGGATCAGGCACTTGTTAGTGTCCCATTATATTCTTAAAGAAATATCTGACCATAATTTTGGGAAATTCTGAAAGAGATTTTTATTCAAAGTGGTCTTCAACTAACACTTTCCCCACATCTTCTGTATTAATTTTTCCATCTTTAGTAAAAACTTGCCCTAAGCTGACATGGAACACGTGACAATAGGACTTTTTTTTTTCAGACCATTATGCAGTCAGTCTGTGGGAAACCACAAGTCTCCCCTTGCTTCACTGATTCTGCACCCCAGATTCTACTTAGGTGGTAAGGATCTAAAAATCAACCTCTCTTAGAGCTGGGGGAGCACTGACAACCCCTCTGCAGTGTCCTGGGAGAGTTGCCACCCAGTGCCAGGCTCCTGCTCAGCAGAGCAGACCCAGGGAAGCAGGAGGCAAGCCCATGGGAAACTGATACACCCTCACCTAGAAATCCCAGTGATGTGCTTACAGAACTTATACCTGTACTTTGAGCACTTTCACCATTATCACCTTTCGAGCCTTTCTGTTTATGGAAGAACCTCGTTCAAGCCATGCCAAACTAATATGGTTTATTATGTCCTTGATGTTCCTGGCTGAGTTTTACTCAGATGAGGAATTGCACTTAAACAAAGACTCCTCTTCCCCATGCTCTTGAAGAGTTCAGAACCCAAGTAGCATTGTTGGGTTTTTAACAATTCACACAAAAATATTCTTTTCACAGTTAATTTTTAAGATATAAATCTTACACCAATGGTTTCTAAAGGCAAAGGAGATTACTGTTTTAGAAAACAAATTCTGTACCTACAGAACAAGCTATCCAGAAGATTGCCTCTATTTATCTGATGTTTTAGGGCTCCTGTTATCATCAATTCATCATCTTCTTCAATATGCAATATTTGCAAAAGCTAATCAAGCAGGAAAAGGCAAGGCAGGTTATTTCCTTTCATTCACACAAGCTTATGTTCTGGAACAAAGCTGTTAGGGTACTTAATGCCATGCATCCTCTTCTAATGGACAATATGCACCATATGATAGCAAACTGTCACCATGACTATTTTTCTTGGGAGGTTTTCAGTTGAAAGCTAGAACTCTGTAAAAGTCAGATAGCCTACTGTCATGCCAGAGCCACAATTAATTTTCCCTTTAATAATGTTATATATAATTATTGTATATACAATGGTGCATTAATATAATGCCCCACGGAAATGGTAGAAAAATCTCTAAATACTAGAAAAACAACTATTTAACACAAAAAGCAGGACGTCTGTCATTTCCTGAAACAGATTTCCAAAAGCAACTACTGATCAATGTGGCTTTACAGGGTCAGCTGTTTCTGAGAGGTCATTGCACAAATCACATTTAGTATATTTAAAAAGCATAATATATCCACAGGTACATTCCAATGAACACATCTCTGCACAAGTAGGCTCATATGTATGTCACTGCACCTAACCTTCAGAAAGTAACAAAAGGGAAGCTGGGAAAAAATAACTACTAAAATGAAAGATAAGGAAACAGATGGAAGCCAAGAGGAAAAACCCTTAGCATGCCATACAAAATAAATATCTGACCAGGAAGAATGCATCGAAAGCATGCACATAGTGCCAATATGCATCTACTCACCAGTAACAGTTTGTTTTCATGAAATCACATGCTCAAAGTTAAAAAACAACCAACGTGTCTTGGGCAGATCAGCACATTCTTCATGCTCAGTCTTCCATTCAGCCTCACCAAGCCATGTTTCAATTAGATCCTTGCTTAATACCTTATTTTAGTTTTTAGGAAAGCTTTAAAGCTTTGAGAAAAGTGCCCCAGGTTCTCTTTGCTGAGTGAATACTGGTGCAGCTGCTTGATTACATCATTTTCAGAAATGATCAGCAGGAACTTTCCATGATACTTAAGGGTGTACTCCTGCTAGTTAGCACTGCAGCCCAGAAATACAGTTTCTCAATTTTATGTTAAAGAACATTTCTCTTAGAATGTTTTTGTTTCAGTAAGTGAAGCATGAAAAAAAAATCTACCTGTTCTACCTTAAGTATGTTTTACTCTCTAGTTTGCTCTTCAGATTTCTATTTTAATTTCTTTACAAGTTAATCTCAATTTTCATTTTCTCTGGTGTTCCCATACATATCCTCAGCTTGTATCCTCGCAGCTCCATAGACACACAGAACTGTCAGCAAGCAGAATGTTACAGTCAGCATTCAAACATGTCTATGATGGAGAAGTACTTGGAGAGAATACTTGAAAAAACACCTGACTGCAAGAAGCATGGGATTATTTTAACTCATAAAAAGCATGAGACCATGGGCTTTGCAGCAAAGGACCCAAAGGTGCCTCTGCCAGGAAAACAAACATGTAAGTAGTGAGGGCAGAAATTTTACAGAAGAGAAGTCTGAGTTACACTAGCAGTAAATGAGACAGTACGTAGAAAAACAGGAAACCACTTTCCCCAGATTGTATCACATTTGTCTTTTCTCTTAACATCTACACTGTAAGGCAGATAGCTATAAAAGAAGGAGGAAAAGGGCCCATTATGAAGCAGCAAGACAAGATGTTAGGGAGTCATCTTGTTAAATGTTAGCAATGATAAAGAGAGCCCATAAAAGGTGAAATTCTAAAGTACTTGAAAAGGGAAAAAAAGAAAGAGGCTGATGCTATCTAAGAAAAATAACCTAGAAATTTATGTAAGAACTGGTTATAAAAACATTGATAAAAATGTTCTGTTTCTTCTTCCTAGTAAAACCAGTCCTAATTACAGCATCTGAATTTTTACAACTACAGAACCAGCACAGCCTGCCAAATCTCCCATAAAACACCCAAATGCTCCTATAGGCAAACTCTCAAAGGGAAATACTTTACAACCAAACTATGCAGGCTCTGCTTTTTCATGTGATCCTACAGACCAACTGCTAGCCATTTATCATAGCATCTTGAACCACTGCAATGGAAAGTTTATAAAAACAAAAACCTGGCTAATAAATTCAGTAATAGATTGTAGAAATAAGTATAGACTTCCAACCTGGTACCATGCTCCCACAGGAGTTATAAGAAAGTTAAAAAAAAAATAAAGTAGTCCTGGCTTCCCACTCTCAGCTTCCTTATTCACATTACTGGTCAAGGAACCATTGTGTAGACATGCATTTGCTACGTTTTTAGTCTGGACAGTCATATGAGGATCAAAGTTTGGTCAAAGTCTCACCACACATCAACTTGGGAATGAAAGAGCAAGACTGAAAAGGAGGAGTCAACAGTTATCCTCTTGCCCTGTTATTCCAGCCAACTTTGTAATTGTCTGTTAACTAGATCTCATTATCAATAATCCTTTTAGTGGGATCAGTTTCACTTTAAACAGCTTATTATGTGGTTGATGAAAGGAGCAAAAATAACTCGAGAATTATCAGACAAAAATTATTTCTAAAACCAATGTTCATATATTGAAACATAGAGAATGATATTCCTTAAAACCTCTCTGTGAAACTAAGTTTTTTCTGTAGGCCCTAGTGACTTTTTCTGAACAGACCCCAGTGATTTTTTCAAGAACATCTTCTATTTACAAGAGAAATTCAACCCATATAGGGAATAACCTATAACTATTAAGATAGTATTATTTAAATTGCTTCTTCTGAATTTGCTGAAAGAGTAAATTGGTGTATCCCAAACAAGAGTTGTTACAGGGAACTAACTGTTGGTTCACCCATAAATTCATTGACACTGTAACAACAAAAGGATAATCTTGATCTCACGTTAAAATTGATAATCAAAAACTAAGGTCAAACGAAATTAGTATTTGTTTCTCAGCTAAGAGATTTCTCACTGAGTTAAGTTTCCATGTCCAATTAAGTATCACTGGTGTATCTCGGTACCCTGACAAACACAGGAAAGATGTTGACAGCAACGCCTGCCTATGAACCTACCTAAACAAAGCTCTGTTGCACACTCCAAATCCTTCAGCATTAGATCATTTTGTTTTTGAGTGGGCATTTCACATTAGGGCAGGTTGCATGTAATAAATTTAAAATTACTACAAAGTTCCAAAATAATCTGAAGCAAAAATAGAATCCCAAACAACTTGTAATGAGTCCACAAGTGCCAGCTGATTTCCTTTTCCTCCTCCACAGCCACCCTAAACCCACTCCACTTGTTTCACACACTGTCCTGTCTGTCACCACCTTCACATCCTCTGGTTTTTTTCCCCACAGACATTTTATTTGCTGTACTGGTGCCACCAGCATGGACCTTTCCTGCCAGGAGGCATTGATTCACTGACAACATCATTTACATGCTTGCTATGTTCTCTAGAAGCAACAAAAGTAATTTTTTAAAAATCTTCCAGGCGTTGCTTTGTGTACCAAGTTTTCACAACTGTCACCCAAGATTTACTTTCTCATTTGGTTAAAAGTAAAAGTTGCCTACTAAAGGAGTCCTCTCCAAAATACCTCTCCTAATATGGCCAAGATGTTCATGCAAGAGCTTTCATCTGAAATACTTTGTTATCCCTTCCTTTCTGGCAAACAAACAAACAAAGTTTGCAAACTGACAAGTGTCATTTTACCATCAGTCATGTGTGGGCTGATTTTATGTAGCTTGCACCATAAGCCAAAGGCAGAATTACATCATATGGGTTGCAACCCCTCAGAGATTACTCTCCACTCCATTAACTTCATTAAAAAATAGACCAGCTGTGTAGGATAATTCTATTTCTTCTTTCCAACTTGTTACTCCATCAGGCTAAATTAAATGGACACAGGTAGAAAGAATTCTGACCACAAACAAGAGAAGTAATACTGGCTTCATGCAGAGCTGAGGATGGTTGACTAGGAAGGGGATGAGTCACAGTCCTTCCTAAATTTCACATTCTCTCTTGCACTGCTTTTCTCTACTACCCTGCATACTCTGCATCTGGATCCTTAAGCTAACCAGAAGGGGAACTGTTCAAAGCTTGGGATCTGTGCTGTGCCCCACTGAGCTAAACAGGGTACAGAAATAACAGTGTTTGCTTCTACAGGAAGCTGGCTGGGATTCACAGGGATGTCTCTGCTATCAAAGTGTTTTTGCCCTGCCAATTTGCATCACAGCCACATGTCAACCTGCAAAAATGAAAATGAAATTTGACCAATTTAATTGTTGTCCAATTGCATTCTGTTTTGACTGCTTAGATTTTCATGTATTTAGGGTGGAAGCCAGGTCCTTCAATACATAATGACAGAAACTGCATATTTTTTCTGAGACTTTGAGGGTCCTTTGTGATCAGCATGGGATGCCACATTCAGGACTCTTTATCCAATCCTAATTTCTCTGCTGTCATCAAGTTGTGTTTTATGGCAGCTGTATTTTCCAAATTAAATATTTGAGCCACTTTAAATAGAAAATACCAGATGCACAGAGAAATCATCTGAACTGCTTTAGATGAGGAAACAGAAAATGTTAATTCCACACTTAACACTGAAAACAGCTTTCATGCAAAAGGCTCCAGCTGCTATTGGAGAACAGTATGGATATCGCTCAAGTGGAGAAACTACCTGGTGTTTGTATTAACTCAGTCCTTTCCACAGGGAAAGTGCTGCTTCTCTCTGCTGGCTTTTCTTGCTCCGCTGATTCCCATTCCAACATTCTCTCTGTCCACAGGGGAACTTTTTTCAGTCCCTTCAAAAAATGCACTTTGGCTTGCTGCTGGTGGTATCACACTATAGCTGCTCCAAGGACCACTCAGACCAAATAAATAAAGAAATGGTATTACAGAAGGTTCAGAAAGTCAGAAAAAGGGAGTCAACAGGCGGAGATAATTTTATGAAGAAGCTTCCCAAATACCTATGATCTTTAGTCAAAACAAGTAGTGTTGGCTTGTTAGATGAAGTACATCAGATAGTGTATCTTTCAAGCTTTTATGGCAGAATGTGTAATTTAAAGGGATGCTTGCATGAAAGCAGGGTTGCCAAGACATAAAATCAACAAGGGGAGAACTCTCCAGGAACATATGGCAGCAAGGACACGATCATGGTCAGAATAGATAGGCAGCGGTTTGCTATGCAAACTGACAGGATTGCATCTGGAAGGCTGCAGTGTTTAAAAACAAACAAACAAACAAACTACCTAACAGAAATGTTTGTTTCTTAAAAAAAAATGAAAAGTTGCTGCTAATGCGAAGTGTAACATCAGCACATTCAAATGTCACATCAAATCAATTCTTCAAGGGCCAACTCAAAACAGTTAGCCCGTATGATGGAAATGGAAGCCTTTATTCCCACCAAGTTCAGTGCTGCAACTCATTTTAAAACCAGTTATGGAAATTTATTGAACAGTGACACTGAGGTACACCTGTATAGGCAAGGCTGAGTGTGATAACCCTGCCCCAGGACATTTCAAGCTCAACAGCTGAGAGACTGGATTCAGCCTTTCAGTGACAGAAAGATGAAGCTGACACATGCCTTGAATGTGGAACCATTTTGGTTCTGACTCTTCTTATTTCAGCTCTTCCCTTCCCTGTTCTTTTAATTACTTTTATGGGAAATAAAGGTGATAATCTCGAAGGGCTGATTACAGGGGCCTCTGGAAGAGAGGACTAAACACAAAGTCAAGAAATTGCCAATCCAAATACTCTGGTACCTTTGGGAATTCATAGGAATAACACAAATATGAAATCCCTACTCCACTGCAGTATCAGCAAATTAAGACAGAGCAAAGAGGAGCTGGGACAGTGACAACAGAGAAGCAGCATGGCCCTGTACTGCCACTCCTCTGCCAAAGGAGCTTGACATTGCCAACCATGACAACTCGATGAGATAAAGTCTGAAACAGACAGGAGGAGGGATTTGACTATATCTACAGACTAAATTAAGAACTTTTGTATGGTCTTCAAGAAGCTCTTAAAGCCAACCAAGTTTAAGATGCATTTACAATGCACTCTAAGACATGACTTTGTAAGTACTGAAATAGTCCCCAAACCACTGTGGCCAGCAGGAAAACCATTTGAATCAGGAGAGACGTTAATTAGGAAACTCAACAGCACCACAGACTCCAAGAAAGCCCTAGAGAGGCAGGGGAAAGATCCCACTTCCCACTTTTGCATTTCACATCTGGGAAATGTGAATCATTACATCAACATTGGGAGAAATCCAGAAATTGCAGGAAGAAAGGAAGCTTTGAATTAAAAAAAAAAAAAAAAAGAAAAAAGTGAAAGACAGAAGACTGTTTCCATCTTGAACAAAGGGAAAGAAGAAGGTCAGCACAGTCCTGCTGAGGATGAGGAGCTAAATTCTCAAATTCAAAAATACTTTCATGTCCTATTCAGAAAAGGGGATGCATGAATTTGGTGATTGCTAGCTAAAACATCTTCTCTGTTTTGGTACTCAAAACTTGCCTCTAGGACCTTCTCCACTGCCTGGGAAAAACCTTTCCTTTTTTAAATATCCAAAGAAAATGTTTTCTTCTTCTGTTTGTTTTATATCAGGATCTTTGTTTCTGATGTTGCAATTGAGAACTGAAATTTCTTTTACCATATTTTCACCTGCACTCTTACCTAAACGAATTTAAGAAAAGTTTTCAAATATTAGGTACACTGTTACCCCAGAAGAAATGGAATATAAATGGTGTGTGCAGGCAAGTACACTGGCAAACTGTGACAGCTGAGGAATCAGTTAAGTTTGGTCACATCTCTTGGCAACATACAGCAAAAATTCTGATGATATCCCAGTGACTCACAGATTGCACAGAAACCTGGGGAGTTGGAAAGAAAAGAGTGACAAATCCATTCTCCATAAATTACCTGCCCCTAGTACAATATATAATTCTACAATTATAATGTACAATAATGTACATTATAAGTAAATATCCACATATGGTCTAGGGCTGCCCAACATCATTATTTCTGGACACATATGATAATCCTCTGGTAGCAACTAACGTATTTACCATTCAAAAAGCATTCAAGGGCAGTATCCCCCAGAAAATTAATAGATTCTAGTGACACCCAGAACAATTAAAGAAAATAATGTTTAATAGTAAAAGGAGCCCAGATTATTTCCCATGTCTTGTTTGTACATTAATTTTTAATCCTATTCACTTACACAGCCTTACCCAACTTGCAACTTGATGCAAAATGTAAGCCTGATTCCTGGTGCATTTTAAGTGCGGGTGTACATCCCCTACATAGACCAGACATACTGCACACATTAAAATAATACAGTTGCTCCATTTTCCTTTGTTATTTACATAATACTCTGAGACAGCATTCACACCAAAGCCCAGAAAATCATCTTACAACAAAACACCAGAAAAGGAAAAAGAGACCAACAGTTTTTCAGTGAAAATTGGTAATGTTGTCTAAAAGTAAACACCAAAGACTCTTCATTTACTGCCCTCTCACTTATCTCATCACACAAAACAAGCAAAAACGAATAAATATGACACATAAATCAAATAAGAAGAAAAAGCGCAGATTCATTTTTTTAAGTCCCAAGGAAAAGCAGCAGGAATAGCCTAATTTGTGGATAACCTGTAGCTCTCCAACACTGAACTGCAGCTGAGAAAAAACTATTTGGTAGCATTTGTCTTGTATGCAAAGGAACCAATAGAGTTTTACTCATGAAGACTAAGTGAATCCCAACTCACTAACAAAGTACATTGTCGCATGCCCTCAAGCCAGTTCTACAATTCCCAGCTGCTCCAGGCTCCGGGGAAGAAATGTGCCACAAATTGCTGGCTAATCTTACCACTGAATAGCTCATCTTGCTGCTTAAGCCATGATCTGTTGCCTCAGGGGCCTGCACAGCTTAAACTGCTGCAGAGACAAGAGTTATGGATTTTGATCTTACAGTGCAAGGAAGGATACTGCAAGTGCCTCGTGGCTGTACCTGAATTCTGTGGGCTCCTCTGCACTGCCATGGTGTCTATGACTGTGCCAGACCAGTGTCATGTGAGCAGCACTCACCCTCTGGTACTGAAAAATACTTCTTCCAAAAACAGGAGGATGAACACCGAAGATTTCATATTCAGAGGATCACAGCTTTCCCTGCATGTAGTTATATCCAGAATCCTACAAACTGAAGAGAGGCAAGGAGCCAACCCAGGAAAAGACAGTCTCTACCTGGGGATCTTCACCCAGAGCAGCTGACTCAGTGTACAGCCCTGTTGGCAACAGCTAGCTCTTCCACTTCCCACTGCACAGCAAGTGCAGACAACTTCCAGAGAGGAAACAAAACTATCTTTGTGGTTCGATAAAGCTGAATAGGAAGCACTTTCATTTTCAGTGAAGAAAAATAGAGTGATTAGCTTGGACATCTACAGTTTTGGTTTTTAAAAATTGCACCTTTCCAAATTTCTCCATCCTGCAGCCTCAGAGCCCATCTCCTGTAGGCAGATTGTAGCTTGCAGTTTTACTGCTCACAGTCACACCAGTGTGTGCCAATTAACACAGGCAACAATACAGCTCACAAAATAAATATTTTGCTCTCATAAGGCTGCTGGAAAGAAAACCCTTTCCTCCTAGAAAAAAAAAATAGATAAAATTGAGGTTTTTGGTTTTTTTTTAATCTGCTTTTTAAAAACTACATGAGACTCTACAAAGATAATCCAAACTGCAGTTGTAGTGACCCACCACAGGACAGTAAGGGTAAGATATTTTTCTCAATTCCCATGCAGTTTCTTGTTTTAGGTTGGAAGGAAAAGTGATTTTTCTCTGTTCAATAAAGACAGTAACAGCAAGTAATTACTCCTTCAAGTTCTGTGAACAAGAAAGTGTACCATCATTCTCTAAATATGCACACGTGCTAAATGGACAATGTGCTGTGAGTGTTTTCCTACTATCCTACAATAGGATCATGACAAAGAAACAAAATGTTTAAAACAGGATTGAGAACAAGTAGTAAAACAATACACAAAAGCATCAATGCTTTCCAGGCTAAAATAAATTGTAGCAGATTATAGAAAGCTTACACTGCACTGACTCCTCAGTCTCACCATACCAATTAAAACAGTGCTGTTTGTCTAATCGCGTCTGTCGTTCATAATCTAACAGCAGGTCTACATTACATTCAAAGTATATTTAACATTTTATGTACATGTAAAAGAGAGTAAAGTGCATGCATGTAACAACTATGCTCTCTAGGATTAGAGGCACCCTCTTAGGGGTGGTTTAATCTTCCCTTTTAGAATTTTAGGCATTCACCTATCCAGCTAAATATAATCTGATTAATAAATCTCATACCCTTATAACGTCTAGATCTATTTTCCAGGAAAATGGTCTTTTAAGACTATACTCCAAGAGAAAATAAGCATAGGGAATGTATCCTGAAGTTGCACACATAGCTATACGTCATGAAATTAAAATCATTAGGTGAAAACTCAGAGTTACAACAGAAACACAGAATCATATCCTTGTGTATACAGCTAACTAACTGCACGTGCACACAACTGCATTAAGATACCCAAGCATTCAGCTACGTTTTTCAGGCAACTGCCATAACCACGTCATCCCCACTGACCACAATTTGATAAGCAATTAGTTCTTTCAGCAGAGGTGACACCGGCAGAAACAGCCCTTACCTCCTGCTCCCTGCCATGTGTTCCCTCCCTTCGGGCCACCTTCTCAGCCCTGACACAGCAGCCACACAGACAGACCAGAGTTAAAGGTAATCAATAAAAAAGAAGAAAAGTTGCTTTTGAAACCAGTGCAGTCCCCCGGTGCAGCTCACCACGAGCCACACAAATGGTTGTACTAGTACAGCTCAGAGGGTGGCAGGGGGCTGCTTATGCAAGCACGGTTCTCTCAGGAAACACATGCCAAACTTCTCCCTCAGGAAGCAATTGTGTTTGCACCAAAACATCTGAAAAATCTTCCCCCCCTGTGCCCAGTCCGTTGGACCTTGGCCTGGGAATATGGATCTGGAAGGGATCCCTGGGGCTGTCCTCGTCCCCTTCCTCGCAGCTGCAGACGAAAACCAACTCAGCAAATCCAATCAGTCAGGAGCCCGTACTGAAGCAAGGCAGTCATCAGGTAAACAGCACACAGCTTGAAGCTGAAGTGAATATGCAAGCTGGGGAGAAAAGAAAGTTCCTGAGGTTTCCCCTGTTAATGTATCAGTGGAATCAATTCTGATAAAGCTTTGTAAAATTAAATTACACACTGTGCTATATTGTTTTTCATTGTCACTTTCCAGCTTGAGGTTAAGGCAAAAGTTAATGATTGAATTTTAAAGGCACTAATGTGGAAACCCCCTGACGGAAGCCCAGAGAAACCTTCTATTAAAATACAGCTTCTGTTACACTGCTGCAAAAGATGGAAAAACAAAAATTAAATATAATGCAACTGAAAAAAAAAGTAAAACAAGAATGCACTATGAGCTACGTGTAGCTAAAAAAAAAAATATGAAAAGACAGTAACAGCTAATGACTTGAGGTGAGCAATAACATGGCCCTAACTGAGGCATAATAGAACCACTCTGAGGAAAATGCAATCCTGTTTCACTTCATTAAGTTCCATGTTATCCTCCAGTTTCCCAGCGCTAACGGAAACGTTTCCTCATTGCCACGGCAGGAGTGGACTTACAACAACAAACAGATTCAGCTGTCCCGACCAGCTTGTTAACTTAATGAAATCAATTCAGTCAGAATGCTATCACACAAACTCAAATTCATCCCAAATACCTAATTAACGACTTACCCGTGGAGATATTAAAGAGAACAGTTTGATAAATGAGTGGTAAAATATCAGAAAGTTCAAACTAAGGATAATACTAATTTTATCTTTCAGCTTTTTTTTCCCCCCATTGAATAGTCTCTGTGAATTTAGTCAGCTTGTGAACACACCATTTTCTACAAGACTCACGGCAACAATACCACTGGCCCGAGTCTATTACTACACACCTGCCAATGTCCTAAAAGGGACTAAGAATTCTCCTGGAAATACATTATGTTAATATCCCAGAAGAAATCTCAAGGCTGTTCGGGATAAGGATGGCTGTGATTAGCTACTTCCACAGCTAACTATCCCTGCAGAAGGCCACGGGCCAGCTCTGCAGCCTGTGCCTCGGTCTATGGAGCCCTGTGGGGAGCCGCTCACACACGCACACAGAGCCACACAGAGCCACACACAGAGCCACACAAGGAGACACACAAGGAGACACACACGGAGACACACACGGAGACACACACGGAGACACACACGGAGACACACACACGCGGCCGGAGCCGGAGCCGGGCCCGGGGATGGCGCTGACAGCCGCGGGTCCGCACGCACGGGGACGGGCACCCGGCGCAGCACTGCCTCTCACACCTGCCTCCGAACAGGTACACTAACTCTCCTTAGTCAACAGAAGTAAAAGATACCTGTGTTTCCTCATACCATCTAGCAACTTGAAACGCTGTTTATCCTTAAATGCTGTTTACCTGACTAGCATCTTACCTAACCAACAGCTTAGATATATATAGATATAGATATAGATATAGATATAGATATAGATATAGATATAGATATAGATATAGATATAGATATAGATATGTATGCACGTATATAGAGTTCCTTCATTTAATAGTGGCGTTTACACCCATTTTTATTTATTTATCAATGTTTCCGCACGTCTAAGGCTCCAGGACACAGGCAGAGCTGGAAAGCGCCCCGGCTGCAGGCGCAGCGGAGCGGAGAGCCGCCGGAGGAGAGCCGGACAGCCGCGCTGCGCGCCCCCCGGGCCGCCCCGTCCCCCCGCGCAGCCCCTACCTGCAGGCCGGGCCGGGAGCAGCCCGCGGCCGNCACCGCGGCCCCTAGCGCGGGGGGTAGGGAAGCGGTCCGGCTTCCCCTGAGCCGCCTCGCCGCCGCAGTTTGCCCCGCCGCCCTAGTCGCCCACCTGGCCGACTGTTTGCCCCGCCCCGCAGCGGTGGGCTCCGTCAGCTGTCATCGGGGGGAGCCGGAGTCCCTCCTTCCTGGTACCTTCACCAACAGGAAAAAGTGCGTCTCAGCAGTGCCACGGGAACTTTCATCGCATTAAGAGGGCTCTTTTTTTTTTTCTTTCCCCAGTCGAGGCAAAGTCAGTACTGGGATTTGTGGCTCAGTGCTGTCGGGCATTTCATACAGTATTTTTAAACAGTTCCAAAGTCAGACAACACTCAAGAGTGGAAATAACACCAGAACTTGTGTATAGGGATAAGCGCTCCGTCACATAGCCAGCACTTCACTCTCTTTAGGAGTCATGCTGCCGTTTGGTAGTCTTTTAATTTTCAAACTCAATTCAAAACTCCAGACCAAGGGAAGGACTCATGCAGATTTGGACCCTAGACTCTTGGAACAAGTTTCAAATTCCAGCAGCCTTCTGTTTATCCTAGAAAGATAAACTAAGTGGCCTGCTGAATACAGCATGTGTTTTTGGGCAAGATCTGGAAAACAGCAGGTCTTTGCACAGAAAGGACATTAAACATCCTGCGACACTTTCCATGAGAACAAAGATAAAATGGGATCTTTTCTTAACCCTTCTTGTTGCCAGACAAGAGCTGCTTGGTCCTCGTCTTTCCCCCAGGACCTTGCTGCCTTTCAGTGGTGCTACAAAGAACAAGTGCAAAGCTCCCAGGAGTGCACAAGCAGAGCCCTTGGGGGGTGGCAGGGAGACATTTGCTGTGCTGGTCCTCAGGAGAAGTTCAACAGGGAAGGAAGTATACATGATTTCGGTAAGCATGGCATCTTCAGAGTGAATTCTTAACTGGGAAATACTTCCCTGTCCAGGGGACAGAGCTACTCTGTGCCGCACAGCAGCAAAAAACAGCCAGGAGAGAATGATCTTTCCTCTTCTTCTGCACGCCATGGGATGAAGAGACACACTGGGCAGCCTAAACCACCTATGCACCTCTTTCCTAACACAAGTACACCCCCTCCTGTGGTGTGTGGCCCACAGCAGTTCAGGAGAAAAGGTGCTAGGTTTTCCCCATCATCTGTGTGGGTAACTAAAACTTGTTCTTAAACAAGAGAAAAGTGTAGCTCTTACTTTCTCAGTGCGTTTTTGGTTCTTTTTTTCCTCTTTTTTTATACTTCTTTAATATTCTGGAAAGATTTTTAATCTTACCTGTGTTAAACTGTGCTTCATGTTAAAAGATTTCCTTTGCCAAAACACACTTCTAACATAATTGCAATGGACTTTATTTGAACTGCTTAACACTGCAAGATAAAACTCTGAACAAGATGGTCTGTGCTTTAAGTCAAGAGACTGGGGATCTCAACATTGCAGCAAACTTCCTCTGCAAGTCTGGCAGCATCCCTATGACAACTCCCCATCAGCAATGGGAATGACAGTGGTTATCTATGTTGGCTGCTGACATTTTGCCATCTGGGTCAACAACAGGTAATGCTTCTCTCTGATGTGGAAGGGATATTGTGAGAGCACTACAGCACATGGTGCATTGTAGTTGCATGCTAGGGATTCTCAGAGAGACAGTAACACCACTCACACTCTGCTGACAACAACAACTTTAAAACGCTTATATGTTTTAATTTTTATAATTTTTATATAAATTCATTTGAAGCACTGAAGCATCAGAAGCTATGTATTGCCAAAACAAGATGCATGACTTCATTTAGTTCTTGGAGTGAAACTCTAACAGTAGTAGAAACACAAGGCTTTGGGTTTGGAATGTTTTACACATTTGTGACAGGCTTCCTTTTGTCACTGCTAGAACAGATTTTTTTCATGCAAGTTTCAACTGTTGACACCAGATAAATGACCTATTGCACTGCTCCATCTCACAGCTAGACAAGCAACACAATAGGACTCACCTGTAATGGCCTTAATCCTTCCAAAGTTACAGGACTATGCATGTTTCTTTCTATATAGAGCTGCTGTATCCAAGATATGAAAGGAGCACATGCCCTCACCTGGAGTGCCTGCACAGGCAAAGAAAACACAGTTGGGGAAGGGCTTATTTTGGTTTGGTTCCTGTGTGAACAAGAGTGATACTTTCACACTCTCACACTTTGCAAACCACAAAAATAAACAGAAAGTATAATACTATATAATTCAACAAGTAAAATAAATGTTTTTACAGTTTGGAGGACAGTTAGGTGCCATGGCACTGTTGATGAACTGCCTTCCTACAATGAATGTTCTTAAACTGAACCTTTATATATAAATATCTCTTGGAAATTGAAAACCTCACTACCCTCCTTCCATGGCCCTCTTCTCCCACCTCTCTGTTACAGCCAACCAAGAGTACAGGGACATGCTGCAATGGCTTGCTCAGAATAACATTTCCAGATCTGGTCACTAACATTTTTGGATCTACAATCTCTGGCATTCTGTAGCCAAGGAAACACAGCTTCCCTGGCATCTCTAAAAAATTAAGCCAAAGGCTGGGGAAATGGTAAGTCCTATGGATCCCTCAGCCTCCTCTCTGCAGCTACAGTCCAAATCTTGCTGACTCCAAGGTAAGAAGGTAAAGTACTCACCACTTGAGAGCAGTGATTCTTTCCTGGAGGTGAAGGCAAGCTCTGTTTCTTACTGACATACAAGGCTTTAGTAAGGGATAAAAATACTATGATTAATTCCTCAAAATATGTGGCTGTATAAGTCATATTTGTAACCTGGGACAGAAAAAAGAAGTTATGTAATTATAATTCCATGGCCTCCTCTCTTTGTCATGGACACTAGCAAATCCTGGAACATAAGACCATCATACAGCATCTGATCAAAAGGTGCACTTAAAACCAGCCAGTTTCTAATGACACTCAAAACTAGTTGCTGGTATGTCTTGCTACCCATTGAGTGCATCATCTTTCAGAATACTGGCAAATTTTGGCATTTCCCCTCATTCTTGATACAAAATAAGTATAGGCAGATCAATATTTAATATTAGTTGAACAAGAATATGATTCATCTCCTTTTACTGATTACAAGCTTCCATATTTCCAATCTCCTGCCTTGCTCCTCTTTATCTGGCGTGTCATGGACGTGCTTGGTCCAAGCACACACTGGAAAGTTTTTGGACACATTTATATGAATGTATTTCACAAAGGTCTGCATTCCAGCTAGCCAGTGAAACTATTTTTCACTGGAAAACACAGGTTCATCACTACAAATGCCCTATCGACACACGGTTTAAAAAAATTTGCCTGTACAAATGCAGGAGCTAAAAAAAACCCCTTGTATTTCAAATGACTTGCTTTTGGCAGCCTGCTAAGCTTCCTTGCTAGCAGGCTTCTTTTTTGGGTGGAAACAGTGAAATGAAATGTAGACATTTTGAAATTTCCCATCAGAAGAAAAACTTAATTAGATGTTGGAATTTTTCACAGCATGGGAATAATAAATTTGAATTAGTTGTACTTGGAAAGCAAGCCTTTGCACAGCTATTCCAGCCTTTCTTCCATATTCACTTAACTGTGGACCAGAAGCTTGGGCTACGTCAACCCCTACAGGAATCTGACGCCAAATGTAGGCTGTAATGTCACTCCAGTCTGAGGAAACCTAACCATTTTCATCATTCTACAACTTTTCATAGCATTATGTTTTTGTTCTTTTGTATGACGAATATGGCTTGCTGTGCTCTGCAGAAGAAATGGTATTAGCAGGTTATCCTCCTTGTCATCAAAATTCTTGCCTGTATTAACTCTCATGGAAATGCACAAGCTAAAGAAGGTTGAATTGGGGATCAAGGCCTGAAGGCGGTGCAGGTGGTCTTTATCCTAGTCTCCAAATTAGCACACAATATTAAGTAAAAGCAGGTGGTAAACCACCACCGATTCTTCACACTTCCACAACACAGAAAACCAGTCATTTGGCAAGAATTTGCTGTACCTCAGACAAAACTCTGGCTGGCATTTGCTGACTGCTGGGGCTTTCAGGGAGAGCTCCTTACCCAGCCCAGGATATGCTGTGTCTTCACACGTTTTTGCTCCAGCTCACCTGTAAAACACACAGCTTAACACCTAGCACTACTTTCATTACAGTTTTTATTACCTAATTGTTGTACTTGTTGTGTACACAGGCTGGGGGAAAAGTTTCCTTGGTTTAAAATTTAATACACTCCTTAAAATAAGCCCATTGGTAGTATCTACAGCAAACATTTACAGAGTTAACAAACACAGAAACTATTGTCATTCCACACAGAAAGTTACAAGCATCAAAGATTTCTGTTTTATTTGGAGATGTACCAGATTAGTTCCAGGGGCACTTATGCAACACAGAATCTTACAGATAATTTTTTTTTTTCACCTTGTGCTTGTGCAAGGCTTCTTTTTCTCCCATACGCTTGCTTTTTTCTTTCCAAGTTAAGCATGTACAGACAGAGGCCTAAACCCGAGCTAGCTAAAAGTACGTCAGAAACTATCTGCTCTGAGTAGCACACTATTTTGGTAAATATTACAACATTGATTATCTGTGGCCTTGCATTTTGGTATCAGCCATGTGGCTGCAAGGCTGGTCAGGCTGCCGCCATCCCGGCACTGTGAGGGGCTCCTTTCCCTCTGCCCACGGGGCAGTGCCCAAGCACGAGGCCTCGTGGGATTCCAGCAGCATTTTCAGTATGGAGTCTCAGAAGCCTGTGGACATGAGAAGTACATTTGTGAGCCAGGCTTCCCTCGGGAGCCATGGGGTGCCCAGAGGCAGGCAGAGGCCATGGGTGCAGGCTGGCTGGCAGCTGCGCTGGCCCACACGGACACCACATGGAGGGGCAGGGGCTGGAACCAGGGTGGACATGGCGGGTGGTGGGAAAAACAGCGTCAGTGCGCGGCCCGTCTCTGTGCCACCTGATAGTGTTTGGTGTCAGCGTGTTTGAGGCATCGCCCCTTCAAGGGCCAACCCGCTCACCTTCTCACCAGCCTGTCCTGCTGTAAAACCACGCAGATGCTGTACAGGGCCTGTGGACTCAGCCATGGGCCTGCCAAGCTTTAGAGACAACCATCCTCTGCATGTGCAGCCACCCAAGAGCACTTTCAGGTAGCCTGGGTAGAGGCAGCCTTCACTACTCTTGGGTGATGAATACATATCTGCACAAAGGCTTGAAGCCTCATCTTGCCTGCCCAAGCTTCAAATTTAAAACAGTAAGGAGACATGGAACAGTATTATCTACCATGTAATTGCTTTAAGACTAGTGCTGCTAATGTTACAACTTCTGACAGAAGCTTAATCAGCTGATTTCTAATTCAAGCCTGAGTAATATTTTATTAAAGTGTTTTCTTGTCAGTTTTTTAAAAATGTTCTCTGATGTTCTGCCTCTTTTTTTTGTGTGTGTCCCAAAGTTCCCTTTACTGATTTGCCAATCATACACCGCTACCTTCCTAGCACAGCAGGGGAAATGGAATGGTCAGGAACTGAAAAGGAACTGACTGTAAATTACCTCCTCTCCTCCAAGGGGTCTGCAAGGCAAATAGGTTAGAAAAGGAAGAGCCAGTTCTCACACTTTTGTGAATAAAAATATTTGAATTGCCTAACAATCTCCATACACAAGACAGACAAACTTCTATAGTGCCTTATGCCCCATAGTCATTGGACTCCACAGAGTGGTATCAGTAACAGCTCTTTAGCTCTTGGCCTGACAAAGGAGCTTATAATTCCAGGGTTGGTATCTTAGAACTTTATAGTAATGTGCATAAAATGAAACTTTAAGCAAATTCCCACAATGCTGTAAACCAGATGTTCATGAAAATCTCACCATTTTATAACCCTTTCAGGTAGGAGAGCTGGAACAGGGAGATATGTTGCATGGCAGCTTAAAAAATTCAAGCTCCAAATTGAGAAAATGATCAGAAATTGAAAAAATAAGTTCTTTTGACAAAAACTAAGCTGACCTTTATGATTCTTCCCATGAATAAAAGGTGAATTAATCTGAATTAATAGTCTGCAGGGCTTGGTGCCTCCTCTACTTAATTTTTTTTTTGATACAATTTCTTAGTGGTGAGAGTAAGTAGTGGAGTGAAGTTCAGTTCCTGAATGTGTTCTGCCCTGCCTGTAAAAGAGCAGGTGTGAAGTGGGTTATGGGTCAGCCTGCAGACATCATCAGAAAACAACTTTAGCTTCCCTTGGACTGCTTTTCCCCTTTCAAAGGCAATTTTCAGAGGCAAACCCTTTTCAGAGGCAAACCAGTGGTGCTTGGGGGCTGCACAGGTAAATCTGCTGGAGAGAAGTCTTTGAACCTCCTATATTTGAAGAGAAGAGAAAATACACTTTCTAAGCTAAAACAGAAGTGACAAACACTGGGAAATTTGGGAGCGGTTTTGGCTTATCTTGTAAATATTTCTGGATTTTTTTGTGCACAGCCTTTTGTAGCCAAGTGCAATATGCTGAAAGCTAGCTGTGTAACAGCATGCTCCATGCTTTGGACATAGGAACAGCATGTTTTTGTTTACTTATTCAAATAGCGGTAGGGGTGAGGTTGCTCAAAAAACAAAAGAATTCCACTAAAAGGAACTAAAATTTCTTTTAAGTACACTCAGCATTCTGTGATTCATTTAGCCAGCCAGCTTTGAAAATTGTAAATTCATTTGTTTAGTTTTTTTTAATTAATATGCATTATTTTACAGTTAATTTTTAAAAATACAAGAAGAGTAAGAACAATTTTCAAAATGAGAGTTCTCACTGTTCAAATCAATTCCAATAATAAGTTTTTATTTTTGTCTTGAGGTGGAACCTATCCAATCTTTCCAGAGGAGAAGCCTCTCATAGCTTCAGTTGCCTTGCCCACATTACACTACTGTATTTCACAAAACAGATGTTCACAGACCACATTTACTGTGCTGCCTCCATTGCCTCCTGCTGACAATTGGGATGTCAGTGGGGTAATTCCAATGGGAGGACAAGGGGACAGATTCAGCAGAGTAAATAACAATACTACTATCCCAACTCGGTACATCTGCAGGTTGGTAATGATTTACTGACTTACACAAGAATATTTCGATTGCAGTCTCCCAACTGATGCAGCTGTTATAAAACCTTGCAGGAAAGAACATTCTGATCAGCATATCTTTCCTATGGGCTTGAGACATTCATTTCCTCATCCTTACTGACCATTACCCAATCTAGCATTTGCTTTAGAAACTCCTGCAAGCTGAGACCAGTAGTTTTATTTTTGTATAATTTGCTAACATAGTAATGCAAAGCAAAACCCCTAAACAAGTCACAGCATCTCAGTGGCCACACCATTTTGTTGCTTGAAGCACTGATGTCTGTTGTGCCAATCTGCATTATCAAACCAATGTCTGTCCATGAGACTGTCTTGCTCTAAGCATTGTTCCGTGATGCTTTCAATACAGCAAAAAGTATGTACTCCTTCACAAGGAACAGTTCATCTAACTAATATTTTAAACCAAAACAAGCATGTCATTAGGAAAAAAATAATTCTAGCATTATATATCACTAGTGGTAACATGGTTAGCTGAGGCCACATCCTCATGGATGGACATAAATGGAGATCTCAGTAAGAGAGGTAAACTCAACTCCGTATATGCAAGGCTGCTTTGGTACACCAGCATTTGCTAAAAGGCAACTTCAGTTTTGTACTAAATGCCCAGATTCACTCAAACTTTTAAATTTGAAGAGAGATGGATGGGTCACCCACCCAAAAACCTGGAAAACGATGAAGTTGTCAACATGGAAAGACATTTCTGAAAGTGAAAGTACCCTGATCATCAACAACAAAATACGCAAAACTACCAAGAACAGGGAGAGACACATTGTTTTAAGTAGCACGTGATGCCATTTCATGCTGTTTACCCTCCTTCCTTGCCTTAAATCATACCTTTAATTTGGTGCTTTGTAGTTGCATTACAGTGTTTAGAAATAAACCAGGCAGGACCAAAGAATTCTGTTCTGAGGTGCCCACAGGCTGCACCACTCTGCCATTGGTGAGCAGCTTGGGGATACCTCAGGAGCTGCTGAACCCTAGCCTCTTCTCACAGCTCTGCAGGCCAGCAGAATAGAGCTGTGCTTCTGCCAATACCATAACACTGGTTTAGATGTAAAAAAAAGAAACCTCCCCACCATTGAGAGGCCAGTACATCCCCACAGTGTGACACACACTGAGGCAGCAGTGGCTGAGCCCAGGCTATTGCCCACACAGAACAGCTCGGTACAGAGCCAGCGCTTCAGCGCAGGCCTGCGGATGCTTTTCCGGGGCTGCAGGAGCCAAGCAAAAACCATTCACTGCTTTAGCTCATAACCACCCACCCTTCCTTCACCTCCTGCTCTGGACACCTCCTATCATTCTGTCAAACCCCCTGCCCTCCCCACCTCCACCACCCTTCATTCACTGGTTGCACTAACAAAGAGCTTACCCTGCAGTCTCCCTCCCACCTCAGTCATGTCACCCCCAGAAACCTTTCACAATGCTGCTGCTGTGTCCCTTTCCCAGGCTCAGTAGCTTCCCTTCTCAGGACCTTCAGCTTTCTTACTCATTTCTCTTCCCTCTCTCCAAGTGTCAGTACCTCTTGCTTGAGGTGAATCTCAATTCCCAAGGCAGGTGACAGGGTCTCCCAACTTACGCTCAGAACCGCAAGTTTTACTTTGCTTCTATTTCTGTTTTTTTGGGGAGAGGAGGTGGCAGAGGGAGGTTTGAGGAACAGTCCCTACATGTCTTTTTCTCCAAACACACTAATAATCATGCAAATAATAAGTTGCAATTAGCACCAGTAAATCTTAAAAGAATCAGAAACTGGATTCAGCTTTTAAGTTTAAAGAAACATTTATTTTCCAGGACATCCTGGAGATCAGATGTCCTCTACCTTCCAGGTACCAAGAGGTAGCAAGACACGAAACAGACTGTGGTCTTTTTCATAGCCTGTATTTTATTTAATCCCAAATTCAAAGACACCTTGTACTTTAAAAACAGACCCCAGTAGAACTCCTCATCTGACTGGAAACAATCATGTATGTTTATTTTGTCATCAGTTCAACCCCATATGGTTCTCCCATCTCTAAAGTTCTGCTGTGTCCTGCCAAAAATCACTTGCAAGTATCTCGTGACAGTCTAATGGGAACAGAAGTGCTGATAACAGTGAAACACCAGGACAGCTTTGCTGAGGTTGGAATGAACTGCGAACACCCTACTTGTCCTAAAAGTCAGATTCTTGTACTGCCCCCATGCACACCTTCTCTATCAAATCTGATCAAGTAAATACTCTTAGTTGTCTCTCACTCTTCACCTAGCACTATGGATTTTCCAATAGTTTACTCCAAAAATCTTATTTTAAAACACAGACCCTTCTTCCTAGGGGACGTAATTAGACTTTTTGTCAAAACCATTACAAATTTGGGCTTCTCGGTGGTGGTGGGGAGAGAATGAAGAGAGCAGCATGTGATTCAAGGACAAATGTTCAAGTCCAAAAGAAGCAGATCTTGGCACAAGCCATGAAAATTGAGAGTAATGAGTCCAACTCATTCTGCTCCAACTTACCTTAATAATTACCTTACCACATTTCAGAAAGAGAAGATAGATTAACAAAGCCTGGATTGTTAAGAGGCCTCATCAATTTATACCAAAACAAGTATTTTCAACACATACTAAATCTGCAGACTCACGGACCTCCTGAGGAAAGTCTGCTTCTTCACCCTCACCATTCCCAAAACAAAAAAGATCCAAGGATCTGGATATTTCTAGGTTCTCAGTAAAACTCTTTGATAGTGCTGGGGTTGAACTTTGCTTGCACAAACTTCCAGTTTGTACCAGTTATAGTAGAGGTTCATCTGTGTATTTGAGCAAGACTGTTTTCAGACCCTTTATGATGAAGTGGAGCACCTTGGGGAACCCTCCCAACAGATGACTGTGGACAGCAACTGGATACCAAACACAACCAGAAAAATTCAAGACAACAGCAATGCTCTTAGAAATGTTCCAAAGTGCTCCCCTATGTCAAAAATATTGTAACAGTGCTAGAAATCAACCACACTGTCATTCATCCATTACCTTAATTATGGAGAGGGAACATGGAGGAGGAAAATAAGAGTTGGGATTAGTGGAGGCAAGCAAAGTCTGAAGGCAAATAAGCAAGTTACAGTACTAGCAGATTCACATGATGTCACTGGTGGGGACACAGAAAAAAATAGTCAGCTGTAGATTTCAAGGCAACAAAGAGTTTTTCCTCAAGAAAGGAAGAATTGAGTTTACAATGTCATTTTTCTCTAGTTTCTCCTACTTTGTGACTTTCTGTAACTCTATCCTATTAATTTAGTCTGCTAATATTTTTCCAAACCAAGTGTACTGCTTTAGGTAGTATACAATTCAGAGTCCTTTTTCTCACTCTTTTAACTAGAGCAATTCACCTATTAAGCATTTCAAATTTCAAATCAACATTTTTAAGTTTTACTTTGTGTTTCTCCTAGAATTGCTGTGATCAACTTACCTGACAGACACTGGAATCATACAGTTAACTTCAGGGCTCACAGGATTGTGGTTTTCTTCATTAACCTCATAGTCTCAATTTGTGCTTCTTCAAAGTCCTTATGTATTTCTCTGAATGGCTTGCTAGGGTTTTTTGGTGAGTTTTTTTTAGTTGGGTTTAGGGTTTTTGGGTGGGATTTTTTTTTTTGAGAGGTAGAGGACTTTAATCTGAAAAGAATTGCTATTTTGTATTTGTTTACTTAACATTACAGTCTTCTTTCACAGAAGTCTAAATGTGAAGAATGCAAGATGACTTAGGTGACAGACATTCCCATACCAAATATCCTTCAAAAATACAAAAGGGAGAAAAAGCCAGAATGTTTCTCTAGAACAAACCAACCAAGCAGTGACATGGCCGATGTCGGGCTTCCCTCTACTGTTTATCATGAGAAGTGCACTTACCATTTAACACTGAAGTCTTCCTTGAAAAAACCAAAACAATGCACAAATGAATTTTTATTTGTAGGCAAAACTTAGCCAATAACCTTAATAAAAGTTTTCTTTTCTTTATTAAAAAAATAGAGGCACTGAGTGGATTATTCCCACTTATCTCAAGCTCAGTATTACAGAAAATATCAACTTCAAAACACTAATATATTGTCTGATCTTTTGGTTTACAGTTCTTTAAAGTCAACTTCAAGCAGGCAAAAGGCTTCAAAGACTAAAACAATGTAATGAAGAATAAAAACATGTTAAGAACCAAACAATTATAATGGAAATAAGTAGTCATGTATGTCACAAAAAAAATGTTATGTATGTCACATCACTGTTTTCAAGAAATGAATCCCACAGATACATTAAAACTGTCAAAACAGTAGTGGTCTTTATTTCCATCAGACAAGTTAACATTTCAGTTAACATTACCATTTTTCAACATTTGGGAGATGTGGAAGTTAATGACTTAAAAAAGTGAAATAAACCCCCTTCCAAAAATATACTGAATTTTATACTGTCCCTCTGATGAGTCTTTTACATTATGTGACATCACATACAGTCTTGCAAGCCAAAATAATTTATGAACTGGTTTTCACCCTCTTATTTGTGAGCCCTCAAGATGTCTAAGGAAAGCAAGTTTATACATGCTCTGCAGCAACCTAAGTACATAGATTTCAAAGGGATCTCAATTCAACTTGAAAAAAATCTAGAGAGATCCACAAATCAAAAAAGGTAGAAAATACTGTATTGGAATAAACACTAAAATTTTAGTGTCCTAGAGGGAAAGTTGGTGTTAGTTTAAAAGCAGAAATTACTTTACTCAGTATTTTTCTGATTTTAGTAATTGGGCTTTTAATAATGGTGTTATCAGTTGTTTACAATTAAGAACAAGTTAAAACTTTCACTCTACAGAAAAATAAATGAAAACAATCCCCCTTTGCCATCTAATGCCAAGTGTGTACCATGTAAATAACATCTCTACTACAGAACTCTTCATGTAGATCAGAGGTTTTCAACAGAAACAGGTTTCCATTTTAGTGTCAATTGAATAGTTAAAATTTTAGTTCACATCTTGTTTACAATTTTTATTGCAGAGAAGAATTAGTCCTGCAAAACCAGTTGGCAGTCTCTTCCTGTTGCAACTCATGACTACTGAAAAACTGCAATCAAACCCACTGTTATTGCCAAGCTTCCTCATAGTCCTTCCAGGAAAGTCATTTAGCCACAGAATATTTGCAAGTTTTTTTTGGGGGGCGGGGGGGGGCGGGCAGAGGGATGTTAAATAAAAAAGTGTCTCATCTACTGAGGAAAGGAAAGGCAAAAGAAAATCAATGACTAGTTTTCACAGTAAAATGCATCAGCTTTGTAGTTTCATTTGAAACCAAGAACAAATCATGAAACGTCATGAAAATAAGATAAAAAAATCTCCTAGAGTGATTACTAAATGAAGTTAAAATTACCACACTAATCAGTAAACCCCAGAAGACAAGCAGATGCCTCATATCACAGGTTCTACATTAAACAGTATCCATTTTTTTAAAATAAATCCATAAAATCTGTATGTTTGGCCACTTTGCACATTTTTCCCCTAAAAAATACAGTGTACAGAAAAAAAAATCTTGTAATTCCCAGTATGAATTCTGAAGTAGAAGGTCAAAACCCAGAAATTAAAGATCAGCTAAAAGGATTTTAAATTATTTACAAATCCAGCAGGTAGAACTACCATAATGGCTTCATTTCCATCCTTGTAGTGGCTTTCACTCTTATCCAGTAGCATCTGCAGTAGGAATCTCTTCAGACAGCTTCATCACTGATCATCTGTCATTTTAAGCATTTCTAGAAGGGCCCCAACAGCTCCAAAATAACCCTTTGAACAAAGATAGAAGTAAACCAAAACCAATCAAATTCCAAAATAAGACATAAGCATAAACACAATTTTCAGTTTTGTTAAGGCAACTAAAAGACCTTTTTTATAAGATCAGCCCTGTCAAGTATTTGCTCTATCTGAATTATGATTTAATAAGATCTTCTTTAGGTACAAGAAAGGGCCTGATACTGCAAGAAGTCTTACATAGTTCTCCAAAATTGTAAAAAAAAAAAATAAATTACAGAACCATTATGATGCTGTACTGAGGCATGGCAGTTTCCTTTATGAATTTGTCCATCTGGTAGTCACCTCAAAATTATGCTTATAAAAATGCATTGTACTTGAGGTTTATATACCAGCCCACACAAATGAACATCATTGGTATCAGGGTCAGAAAGCAAAAATAAGAAATGGGTAATGTTTAACCACACATACAACAAGATTAGTGACCAATCCAAGCAGTTAACAAGTAGTATTTTCAAGTGAATTTGTAAACTAAATTGCATTTATGCAAAACCTAGCTTGTGCATTCAATTCAAAGTGATGGCACTGAATTTCTCCCTTTTCAAGTATACCAAATAAAGAACTACAATATTTTTGTACTTACAAATAAAGGTAAGTTCAACATATATTTCCTTACCTCATGTTCCAAAAACAGAGCTTTCAGCTGCCCCTTGGACCAATAATCCATAGCATATGCTAGCACCTTCATAGAAATCATATTAATTCTGAGAAAGTTGCCAACAAATACCACCTTGTCGATGTTCTGTAAAATTGAATTTGAAAAACACACCATAAAAATTATATTTATATTATTTAACATATTATTATTTATATTATATATATTATATATATAGCCTGCCTCTGCTACAGAGTTAAATGGGAATTTTGGGTTACATTTAAATTGTTCAGACTGAAAAGTCATAAAATATTTCAGTTACTGACTGCTACGTAGAGATGCTGCAAGAGTGGGGAGGTGCAGAGTTTTATTCCACAGAAAGTGAAAGGCTGTTATCACAGATGATCAATATTTGCTTAAAAGCGCAGCACCTTCCCAACGTGACTCAGATTATGAGTGTTTTGATGGTGGTGTTTGGTTTTTTTAATTGTATATGACTGCACTGAATACATCTTTGCCCCCCTACATGTTAAATGAAGCAACTTTCCAGAGATCTCTGTGATTATTAAATCCAGATGGAGAACTTCTGAAGGGTATCTGAGAAGGATTACATTAGAGACAGGAAGAAGCATCTTTCATTATCCATTAACTGGACTGTGATTCCATTTTCAAAAAGCAAGTGAAATGTGGCCAAGACAGTACTTGACATGTATGGCATTCCTTTGTTTCAAAGCTCATTTGAACTCAGTTTTCATTCAGGAAATTAAGATTTTTTGAACGATCAGTACTAGGCTGCCAGTGAGAAAGCCACAGACTATCCTTACTTGTACATACATCACTGCAGTAAGCACTGCTTCTGTGTGGTGTTTAAACAATGCCCATAACTATGTTACGAAGCCCGGTTCTGCCTGTTATGCACAAAATTGCACTTGCGTTTTGCATTGCTGTACCAGGTGATCTTCACCATACACTAGAACTGGTCTAGAAGATTCAGTAGGAGGCCAAATCCTGGGGACAAAAGCTTTTACAGGAGCCCTGAACAGCCCTAGAAATGTTGCTTCAAGAGTCCTTAGCAGAAAATTGCCAGAAAAGCTGCATAGGGGCTACCATTACCAAGGGTTACCTCTCTACATTCATGCAGCTCTGTAAAGCCCAACCCTTGGCTCTGCAGCAATTATTTTGCCACAGCCACAGCTCTGTTGTGCCCAGGACTGAGCATGTGACACAGCACAGGGAACATCCTCACTGGAATGCCCAGTGTGGGAGAGAGCCCCTCCCCACATGCAGGAACTCATTTATCCGGGCTCCAATGACTGAGGCACCTGTCTGACTGCCCTCAAAACAAACATATCAACACAAACTTTACTGAAATGATTTAGATTGAGTCATCTATTTCCTTAGACTCTGCAGTCACGTCAGCATGCATTCATACTCATTCCTAGGAATTTACAACTGAAAAATAAGAAGTTCTTAAATATCAAAGGGCTGCTATGGAACATGGCCAAGAGCACCTTGCATCCTTGGATAAGGCAGTTTTGTCTCTGAAGTCATTTCTGACAAAGGACTAACAAACATGCAACTAATTAATTTCCTGTGATGTCATACCATCAAATTGATTAGAATCTACATTTCAGTTTCACGTTCATATTATTTTTTTTGAATATAAACACAAAGCTATTACCAGACACTGAAGCAAGCAAAACCTAACACAGAGTATAAAAATTACTATAAATTCTGAATCTAAAAATACTACTCATATCTACTAGAATAACAGAGTCCATATCAACATGCAATTTTCATATCAATTTTGTTTTCTAACACTCCTTGAATTGACAAGGTTAAAAATCGTATTAATAATATAAAGTTTTCTAGACTTTCTGAACTGGACTAAAATCAAGTTGAGCATTTTTCAGGAGTCAAAATGCTACTCTTAAGGGAGTCTTGTCAATTTACTTTTAAATTGTCCACTGCTGAAACTTTGAAAGCTGCAAGACAGAAATCTAAAACTGATGAAGTGATGGTGGTGACGTGCTAACTTAAGCTCATCAAATTACAACATCCTGGAAAAGACATGCAATCTTTCACTCTGTGGGCTCTTCTTAAATTGTTCAACTACCCTCCAGTAGAAAGCTACAATATAGCTTTAATATAATGTAGTCACATATTTGCCAATATAATTGAATAGGGAAATCTGTATCAATAATACAATAAAAAACCCTGCACATATTTTTGCAAGGCAAAAGCAAGGCAGCTTGCTCAGATGCAACTTACATGTTCTGTGAGTAAGAAAAGTAACCAGGAGATTGGTTTCCCTTATGCTCTCCTGCTATGCCTAGGACAGACCATTTCAAAGGGTCTGTGGCCAAATGGTTCCAGACTATGGAATTTTTCTGCCCCATTGCCAACTTTGTGCAAGCAAATTTGCTTTGAAGTTCTGCAGACAGAATATTTCATTTATTCCCCAGCCTCGTTTTTTCCTGCACATATGCAAGTCATTTTCAACACAATATTAAAGCTACAATCATTGGGAAAAACTTATCAAAACTCATGCTTCAGGGCATAAATTGATTCTGTCAGCCTAAAAGTGAGCTTTACAATAACCCTAATTTAATACATACAAACTCCACAAAGAATATCATATTCAACTGTTTATTAAGCTTTTATTTGGGGATTTGATTCATCAAGCTTACTGTAAGTCAGAGCCATGTCTCCCAAAGGCAATTTAGGTGTCTAGATTATTTAGCATAATGTTTTTTCCCCCAAGAGCAAGCTATCTGAAGATTAGCTTACTTGAAACAATACTGCATGTTTGACTTTTCTTTTTAACAGTATGTAAAGTGACTAAATAAAGTTTTCATTCTCTAAAACTACAAAATAATTTTCTTCAAGTGTTGGAGAAATTTTACTTTGACACTGTGAAATTAAGAATATTTAATACATCAATCCATATTTCTCCACAAAATTCTATGGATCACATCCAGTTTTTAAGGCAGCCCACAGAACAAAGAGGTTAGGAACTTTTTCACAGTGACTGAGAAGCATTAGTTTCATTAGTAGCCTATTTCCTCCTCTGAATGCATCGCATGTGGTTCCCTGCTGCAACTCTCCATGCTTTGATAGCCCTGTACAATGCTGCTTGAACTCCATGCCACAAGGCAACACTGTAAAGAAGCTGAAAGCAAAGAGAACACTGAAAGAGAATCGTCCTGACCAAAAGAGTCGAATTGCCAAGAGAAACAAGAAAATGTGTCTGTAGCCACTTTCCACAACGAAGGAAGGATATCAGTGGCATTTGATGGGGGTGTACACTAATACTTGTGCTGTTCAATATATTTTAAAAGTGCTCTAGAGAGAAATATGAGCAACAAAGATAATAATGGAATACGAAGTCAAAAGAGAATAAAAGATTAACAGCACAGCAATGCTGAAGAGACTTACATCCAGTGACTGAGGAAAAATGGCAGATGAAGTTCAAATTTAAAAAGTGAAAAGACACAACTGAAAGGGGGAAAGACAGAGACACTTGATTATGCAGACACAATGATAGGCTCCAAATTAGCCACTTTAAGATGATACCGTGGAAGGACTGCTGATGGTTTCTTAGAAATTAGTTCCATGCTCACAAAAATGAAATCTTATCAACTATTAGTAAAGGAGCTCTGAACACAAAATTTATCAATATGCCATCAAAGAAATTCATTGAGCAACCACACTCTGAATACCATATGAGTATCTGATAATTCAATCTTAAAATTAGAACGATAAAAAGATTATAAAGGACAAAATTAAACAGTGCAAAAAGGAGTATCCTCTCTTTTTTAGGAAAGGAGACTAAGTATTAGGACCTTTTGTCTTGGAAAGGCCAAGAGGGAGATGTGGCAAAGGTTTATTAAAAATCAAATCAAAATACACACCTACCAAAAGCACTAGTGATGAATTATTTGCTATTTCTCATAAAGCCAAAAGGTAAATGGGGCCCAATAAAGCAATCAAATGGCAGTTTGGTGAGTTTCTTGGTTTTGTTTTGTTGGCCTTTTTTTGGCTGTGTGCATGTGTTGTTGATTAAAAATACAGAAAAAGAAGGAAACTCCTACTGACAGAAAGCTGTGCATTAAAAAGAATATAAATTCATTCAGAGCAGATAAAAGATACTAGTTATCACATAATAGTAAAGGATGCAATCTGCAGATAAAAACAAAGGCTTATATGTTTGGGTTTGTGGTGGGGATTTCGGGGGGGTTCAACTGCTGGAAGTTGTAAAGTATACGAATGGAACAATCCATCCAGATTTATCATGCCTAAATAAAAGAATGTAACAAGCATCTGATAGGAGTTTGAGGCACGATAATAAACTGTACTTTTCCTTCTGACATAATGCAGTGGAACTTTTATCTATACAAACATTTAGCACAATACACAATTTGAACCCATCATGCTATGGAAACAATTGAAGCAAAATAGTATTCAAAATAAACTGTCATGGTATAGTAAAATCTGTTAATAACTACAAAGTAACAGAGTAAGAATTTGTATTACAAACATGTTAATATCTATGTATTACAGCTTGAGAACAACTGAACAACTCTAGGCTGAAGCTCAATGCTTCAAAGAGACCTTTACAGTCAATTTTTCTCCCATCTTCCCTAGTTTTGAAGCTCAAAGCTTACACTTTGCATCAAAGCATACACATAGCAAGTCACAAGAGTTATGACACAGCATTAAATATATGCATATTTACCAAGGCCAGTGACACACCTACAATACCAGCAATTAGCATTTTTTCATTCTGATAATCTCATTATGTTGTTCGTAAAGGTTTTAAGATCATGGTAAATAACTTACCTCATTCAACGCACACATGCGAGCAATAGAACCTATGTTGTTGGTGATGGTGACCAAAGTTGCTCTGGCCAAGTCCTCTTTACTGATGGAATCTCTCTTTTCTTTACTCATCATATGACCAAAGCTGTGTAAGGAAGATCATGTCTTTTAATATGAGATATGTAAAGATAAAAGTCCTTAAAATTTTATAATCTAATAAACTTTGTTTGGATTTGATATCCATTCATTTGTGACAGATTTGAAATATGAAAAGGGATCTCATTAGGAAGGCAGAACAATGAGTAAGGACACTTCCAAAATAACTGTTAATTTAAATGGAAGTCAACTACATCAGGCATTACTTACACCTGTTTAAAAAAAAAGAGCAAGAAGTAGGTGAGAGAGCTAAGAGCAAACCCCATGATACATCGAGTGACATTTCCACATGGACACAGTGCATAGTCCAGGAATTATGCAGTCAGTTTAGCATGCACAGGAAGTTTCCCAAGGGACTTCTTAAGAACAGCTCAATTAACACATACCTTGATGCTACAGCAGATCCTTGAAGGCCAAACCGCTCATAGTCTCCTCCATAAATATCTTTCACCAGTTTATCCACATTGGTGCTGTCTCCTTTCGCAGCCATCTCCAGTGCTTCCTCAAACGTCTCGCAGCCAGTGAGCAAACAGCACAGGCCCAGGAACGTTCCTCCTCCAAGGCTAGGAAAGAACAGTGCCTTCAGACCAGCAGCTTGAACCAGCTTTTACCACAACTCTTCAGACTCCCATTTACAACACAGGGTACACAGCTGCCAACTGTACCTAGCAACTCCTCCCTCAGAGGAGTGAAGACAGACACCCTACACTGACTTTCTATTTAATACAAGTCATCCAGTGTCGTTTTAACAGAACTAGACTTGAATCTTTAATACTTGTTAGGAGAAATCATACTAAAGGGTTAACTAAGAATAAGGGTCCAATCCAACACCACAGATACGACTTTGCTATTTGTAGCATTCTAACAAGTTTTTGTGCAAGAATAATTAGCCAGAAGAGCACTCAAGTAAGTGATGAAAGGATGAACAGTGAACAAAGACAAATCTACACAGGACCAGCAGCCAAGACAGATCTTATCCCTCTAGCCAGTGGCAGGAAGCAGTTTGGTTGGTTCCTTTTCAAAGCAAGGCTAGCATCAACGCTGAATGTTCTTTCCCTGCAAGAACTCTGAGAAAAGAGCAGTCACTTGAATATTTTGTGAAGGCTCAAGTGCAATATTTACTCACTATATAAATTTAGCAGGGAGTACTTAACTGTGCATAGCATGTTGCTAACTCATTAAAATTCTACTTTGGACTTTTCAGTCTTACAGACATGAACTTCAACTTACTTAACCTCTACATCCTTTCTAGTTCTCTCTTGGCCACTGACAAACTTAGCTTATGTGCAGTGCCTGCAGTCACACCGATTGGAGGATCAGAGAGACACCACACTTGCCCTTCATGAAAACACACAGCAGGTCAGACAGGACTGCTGTATAGTCTGTGCTCTTGGGTTATTGGGTAAGAACACATCTCATAGCACAGTAATATTCAGTATCTGAACAGATACTGCACAACAACCACAAGACAGTATTGATTTCATCTATAACAAGTCAATAAACTGCTGCAGTCATGTTTTTCCTTCCACAGTGGAAAGGATTAGAAGCACATCCATAGACGTCAAAATGTCTGTGCTTGAAAAAGACCCAGAACTGCAAGAAATCCAACACGTCTCCCATTCAACTTGTGTCCATCTGTCCTGTATACAGAAAAATGGCTCATGGCTACCATTGTGGCAAAGATATGCCCTAGGTAAGGCAATAGAAGACATTTATGCAGTCATGTACATTATAACAGAGGAACTTTAAATATGTACCATGCATTGAAGAACAGAATGCAGGGAAGAGAATATTCATTTGTTGGGACAGCTTTATTTTGGTAATTCACAGCAAGAGATGGGAAGTAGGTAAGAACACCAACAAGAGACTAAGGCAGGTCTAAAATTGAATGCTCAGTGATTTCCCTCATGTAGATCCCCTCTCTGAAGGAATTCTAGGATATTTTCAGCCTTGCAACTAGTAGGCTTTTAAAAGAAATGAGAAGACAAGTTGTACCTACTGATCACACTGTCTAGTTCTACCTGTTTGAATACTAAGAAGAAAAGAGAACAATTAAAAGAAACAAAAGTAAATTTACCTGGATCCTGTAACTCTCTTATAATTGTCCTTAGAATACACAGCTAGGATGCTGACCCCTGAGCCTATGTTAACCAGCAGCATAGGATATGGATTATCAAGGCAGTAAGGCTTTTTCTGGCACTGTTCAGGATCTGTAGGATTTTCAAAATAATAGCACTCTGGTTGGCCATTGAAACCAACAGAATCAACATAAAGGAGGCCCTGGATCAAACAGTCCAATTCATCCAGTTTATAGAGCTGTAGATCAGCAATCTGGAAAAGAACAACAAGAAATTAATAAACACACATTTCCTAGTATAATACAACACTGAGAAGGACAAAAGGCTCTGCTGAAGAACTTTGATCACTTTAATAGTAACATATTATGCTATTTAAACAGTACAAAGATCTAAGCATGAAGTCTAAAATAGAAGTGCACTATCTGCCTGACAACAGGTACCTCCTGAAACAATGATGTGCTACACAGTAATGCCATTTAGTTCCTTTGCCTTTGAGACATTCTGGGCTCTGCAGGCAGGAAATATTTCTCCCCCTCACTATTCTGAAGCAATAAATTTCTTTCCCCTCATTCTCAGCCCACAAGGAGCCGCATTCTGCAGCTTTTGGGCAGTTATCTGACACATGCTTACATAGCAGCATTCCTCAGGATGCAAAGTACTTTAGCTCATCATCCAACTACATTTCCCAGCAATTTAATGAAATTTTCAATATAAGCATTAAGCATGCATTAAATATACATTTATGCATTATTTATTTATTATTTTTATTTTTTTATTTATTTATTATTATTATGTTTATTTATTTTTTATTATTATTTATTATTATTATTATTTATATACATTTATGCATTAAATATACAGTGGCTTTTTTTTTAATACATCTTGCCAGTTTATCTGGTTATTTTTTTAAGTGATGATGAGCACCTTGGAGTATCCCCTATGTTTGGTGAAAATCCATATAAAAATCCAAACAGAAAGACTGTCAGGCCCATGTCCCCAGCAGAATGTAACTTTAAGAGAAAGCAGACAACCAGTAACAAAAGCTGACAAAGGACATTCCCACTGAGATCTCACAGGTCACCATGACTGTACTTCAACAGACATGTCTACTTGCCATAGCATTCTATTCACTAGAATTAGAAATAACATCTCTTTCTCAAAATGGGATACACTGACCAACTGTAGAAAGTCTCTTTTCCATTTTTAGGTAGAGGGCAAAAAAAATTGTAAAGTTGTCCATCCAAATCCTGAGGTCATTTTCATCCTCACATATGCAAAACAGATCACGCCTAACTCTACTTTCTAGCAAAAAAAAAGCAACAGAGTATAAGGGAGTTCTACAGTACACAGCTGGTTCTCTAACATTTGCATACTGCAGGATGTTTTTATAACAACTAATGGAGAAGATTTACATGGGTAACTGTCCTATTTTTAATTCTGGAAGCTATATTAAGTCACTATAAAGAGGAAAGATATTTCTGTGGAACAGGCATGGTCAATAGGTTACATTCTTTTAAGCTATTTAAATCTTTCCTGTTAAGTCTTTGCTGTACTTGTACATAGCTTTAACTTGCCATAACTGAAAGTCATCCCATTCTTTGAATCTGTCCTTTTGTTTTTCTTGCCAGTCCTCAAATCCTGGAACCACAGAAAAGAAATTAGACCAAAAAACCAAGAAGTCTCAAAGACCTCAATATAGATCCAGTTATTCATAGGACAAGAGAGGGGTGGAGATAATTTCTTCTTATTTCTGTATTTCCTCCTGTAACTTCTGAAATCCCTTCCTATTTTTTCTTGGTTACCACATAGCTACACAAATTAAAACTAGAGAAATGCAGCATAAAAGACTTGAACCACTTACCTAGCAAATACAAAGAATAAACATAATTCATGAGAAGAAGCTTCTCGAGAAATGTTACAAAATTCTTAAAGGCTACTTTGCAAATATCTTGGATTTCATCTATTTCTTACTATTAGATGGACAGGGAAAGCTCCAAGATACACACAATATAAGGTATCAACATAATAAATCCTTCATGTACTCTTCATCACAATGAACATTGCATGGAGCCCACTGAGTCGTCCCTCCTTACAGAATTTATTTAGTTAGTTAAAATCCAACAAACATTGCACATACCTAGACGATGTAAGGAAATATTCTATACTACCCATGACCTTTGCCTAGGTTAGGTGCTGTACAGTCTCAGTTTCCTCACCTTGCTGTATGAGCTAGATGCAGCACGACCAAACACAATCTAACACAGATGCACAAATATGTTGTGAACCAGGAGCTGTTGTATAAAGACAAGTCATTCGCAGATTTATGGCCCCTACAGGCAAAACCTCTATTCTAATGTAACCCAAATACCCAGCCACAAGCTGCTTTGGTTTGATCCATGCCACACTTTTACAAATAGGTAAGCAGTAGTCAGAGACCTTGCAAGACACAAACAAGTAATACAAATCAGAGTAAAACAATTCTGGTATCCGTGCAAAAACACAGACAAAATCCTTGATTCTACAACCTCTCCAGTCAGCCCACCAATTCTGTAAGAACAGAACAAGAGAAACTAATCAGGTTCTTTCTCAATCACTACACAGAGGTTTGATTAGGTCCAGCCCTCCATGTATAAAAAGACATACTAGAATTTGTTCTGCTTTTTGTAGCTCTGTGCTATATTTAACAGTTCATATACTGTAAGCAGAAAAGTCCTATTACTGCTTTCTTTCATATATGATATTCATAGCAGACTGAAAAACTATTTTCCTGTGTCATTGCAGCAGTCTCGTTTTAATTTTTGGAATGAGCAAGACAGGCATCAGTATTCTACGTCGATCCACCTTCATTCAGAGAACCACAAGCTCTGCAGACACCAGACACCCAAGGCTCCAAACAGCTTAGTGAGACACCACTGTTCTTGTTTCTAAACAGAAATTAGGGCAAAGTTTCAAGAAATGTAGTAACCCGATACTGTACAAGAAGCTGTGATAGGGCCAGAGTCACAATTCAGTCCCTTTCCCTGCATATGGAACCGCCTTTTTGCTCACAGTGTCTCAAAGCAGCAAAGCCACATTGCAAAATAGATGTGCCTATAACCATTGTAACTAATTTACAAATAGGCAAACATTTCCTCCTGCCGCCATCACCTGACCTACCACACTCTACTTACCCTCAGCTTTCAGCTGTTCAAACCTCTTCTCCTTGGAGGAACCAAAGTTTATGTGCAAAATATACAAAACAACAACAGAAGCTGTGTCTAGAAGCACATTCCAACTGGATGTTTCTCCTACAATGTTTACAAAATGCATTTGCATTTTCCAGCCCTTTACAATTCCTAATGTGAAGGCAGACAGCAAAATGGTCAACTTCCCCTGTTCTGCACTCCTGTAACTATATTCAGCACAGTGCCTCTATAGAAAAGCTATGTCAGAAAGTTGTAGTAGGAGTGGACCAACTGCAGAACAAAGTAGTATACAGGACCCTGGAGGGAAAATTTATGATGGTTACAGGGAAACCACATGTACATTTTTTAAAAGAATAATTTTTCTGCATTATAGCCAGACTGTATCTATTCCTCTTTTTTTAAAGACTGTTTTTTAAATACTGGGGAAGGGAGCAAAACACTTCAGATCTCAAGAAACCCTCCAGGACTACCAAAAGGAGGGACTTAGGATTTCAACCATGCTTCCAAGCAGGTGCAAAACACCAAGCAAGTAGCGAACACTTCCCCCCATGACAGTTCACACCTTAGCAACAAACTCCTGAAACCCAGCTGATTTCAAGGATACAAAAAGTCTGTTGTTACTGTGTACAGATGCTGTTCCAAGAAGAATGAAAGCCCACCTAATGTACTCTTGCAAGAAGTGCTGGAAAATGGTGTTATCTGTTGAAATTTAGATTTGGGTTTCTTTATTGTTTTGGCTTGTTTGTGTCTTTTACATTATGTGCATAATGTAAAAAAAACCCCAAAACATCAGCAGTATTCAAGTACCAAGCAGTATAAAAAGAAAAAACATGGTACAAGCTTGTTTCTGCTTTCAAGTATGGAAGCACATAAGTCAAAGACTTGGGTCCCAGTCCCATTTGTTTCTTATTATGGGTGAGCAAGTATTTCCACTTCAGCAAGGTAAACATGAAACAGTCCAGTCCTCTAGAAGTGAGCTGAGGGTAGCCATGACATAGATGCACTGGGGGTGAAGTCTAAGGCATCACCATTGGTGTGCAGAATATTTTAAGCTCCAGCTCATTTCACCCACTTTTAGTTTACACACTGTTACTGACTTCTGGTGAATGCAGAAAAGTCTGAACCTAGATGCAGCTGCAAGTTCATTTTTCTCTTTGACTTTCAATCAGAAATATGATTTTTTTTTTGCTGTAAAAAGCTGCTAGGAACATAAAATCTTCCAAGTTTTTAATTATCAATTACAACAGCCTCATTTACTATATCACTCTGGCTTTTATGTCTGCTGGGCGTTGCTCCAGTTTTTATTTCTTAGAATAGCTTATGATCTAGCTTTTCCTTCCATCTCCCTTTCATTACCTCTCCTCCACTTTCATAAAGACATACTTTGCTTTCTTTGTATTTTGATTATCTTCACTTCAACTCCCAACCCTGATTCTTTAAGGAGCTGGAAAATAACCACTCACGTTCAAGCAAGACAAAGTGTAATGCAAATCAGCGCAAGTCCAACATTCACTGAGGCAGAAGAAAAGATTCACTCTCCATCAGCTTTGGGCAAAAAAAGCACTTGTCTGGAATGCTCTGCAGAGGTCTACCCTCTTGCACAGCTAGCCATAGGGATCTCTTCCTTCTCTTGACAGGGAAGAGATGGACATTGTTTCTCTCCACTCCCTCTGAAGAGGTTACTTCACTCTGGATGCTGCTTTCAACTCCAGCCCAGTCCCTAGGGCCTGAGCAGCTGTCTCCAGCCTCTTCAAGCAACAAGGTTTTTGAGAGTCTCACACTAACTTAAAGAGTTACACAGCTTACTCATCCTACAACACAGGACAGCGAGTTTGTTTTAGGATGAATACAGCCTATAAGTCATCCTCAGAAATTCAGTTCATACCACAACGTCAAGCCTTAGAATTAGCTAATAACTGGCACAAAGAAATCACTGTCCAACAGCCAAGCTCACTTTTAAACATTCTCCTTACAGTTTTTGGGGAAGGTCAAGGCCTGAGTTTGAGTTTGTGTTGGTAAGAGATTTCCTTCCTCCCCTGTCCCAAGTGTTTTTGATTAAGTGATTGGGATTTTTCAGCCCAGACATTGTTCCCACTGAAGACAGCAGTAAAATTTCCATCAAGACAAGTGAGGTTCTGCAGGTGTCTGCTCAGGAAAGGAATACAAAGATCCCACCTTTGAGCCACTGCAATCAACAGAAATTTTACAATAGAGCAGACAAAAGTCTGAATAGTCCTCTCCTGTCTCATCCCCCCCATCCTATACATTGAATTGCTTTACAAAACTGAGTGGCCACCTAAGAATTTATTCTTCATTACATTACATTTACAGCAAAATTCTGTGCAAGTAATGTATGTGTGCTATCATGGAGGAGTCACAGAGCACAGAGAAAATAAGCAAATAAGTCTAAGTACTGCTTACTTTCACAGAAGTAGTTACTTGAGCATTTACAGAATGCGTGCAGTGACAGTACATAGCTGGGGAAAGAAGGAAAGATTATCAGAATTAGGCAGCAGATTTATCCATGCCTTAACACCACTGTTACCTGAAAATAAAGGCAGACAGCCATAAAGGTCAGTCATTCAGAAAGGAGGTAAAAAAAGAAAAAAAAAAACAAGAAAAAAAAAGACCCTGGGCTGGAAACAGTCCTTTTGGTGAATTACTTACTGATGCTCTCTTCAATGAACATTAAGTATAACCATATGGTTAGTAAAATTATTTCTGTGGTCTAGTTTAATGAATAGAGTCCATTTTCCTACTTCTAGGGGAAGCACTCAGATCTTAAGAATGAATCACATGATTTGCCAAGCTACTGACTGACAAAAGATCCAACATATTGCCAGCAGTCACCAAGCAGACCAGGGAGACTTCTTCAGGTCTCCACCTCTCCAACACTGTAGATCATATGAAAGAGGTCAAATAGGTAAACCTAGGCAACTTTGTAGATTTAGTTGTAGATTTTATGGCTCACAAAACAGGCTTAAGGTAAACAGAAGATGTCTTCCCATTTTATGTTATTTTTTAATACACAAAAGCAACAGAGATGTCTAGATCAAACCTATTTAACTCATTTAAGGATTCAGAATTAGACAATGGAACAGAGAAAAGGAACAACAGGATATCTGCCTGTCAGTTTTAAGCAGAAAAAGCTTCTGTGATCTTAGAACACTTCCTTCCTTGGGATTTCATAGCTTCTTTACAAGAGATTGGATCTTTTGTCCTAAATCTATGCAATTCTTCTACTCACATTGAGAAATACTACGATAGGCAAGTAACTTAAAAGCATATACACATGAAAATAAAGGGCCAGAACAAAAGCATGTTATCTAGATCAATTGATGAGTTTCCTAGCACTTAGCCAGATTTTTAATGAAAATAACAACATTCACAAATATACTTTGGTTTTTCCACACTGCTTCTAGCTAACAAACAGGAAAATTTAAAGTCTCCTCCATTTTAAGGCATTTTACAGTACTGAATCCTGCAATAGCAGGCACGTATTCTCTAGCTCTAGAGGTACATTAGTGGTCAAATACTTGAAACAGATACTTCAGAGCTTTGAGAGAGCAGTCCCGAAGTGTTGTCCTGTGTCAATTTATAGTCAGCAGAACACACTGATAGCCAACTGCTGTTACAATGGCTAATGAAGTGTGACAATTGCAGTGCCACTGCCCAGAACACTCAGCTCTTTGAGAGAGATTAAGCAAGCAAACTTCCATGTAATGGATAGTATTTTGCTTCTGTAATTCTCTGTGGATATAGCAGTTTGAGCCAAGAAACACTTGCTATAAAGGAAGGTGTGGAACTGGATAGCTGTAAGAGGTGTCCAAAGCACTCACTTAAGTGTGAGTGCACTTCAATGATTGCTTTATGCTACAAAACTCCCCAGACAGCTTTTACAGGGTTTTTCTTAAACTACCTGCAAGTGTTGTAGCACACAGAATGTTAACAACACTGCAGAGATGTGGAATTTCATGCCTAGGTCCACCAGTCATTTGCTGTGTGAGCTCTTATTTGTGTTCAGTAGCTGGCAAATCAGCCCCAACTCTTAACTATGGCTTCCACTGCTATAGTAACTATATTGCAGCTGAGATGAGATTGATACCTCACTGTAAATTAGATATTTACAGCAGGTAAGGCCAAAGGTACAGAGAGAAATGTTTACCTGTGAGAGCCAGCAGGTTCCTTCAGTTCTACAGCTACAGCAGGGGAAAGCTTACCAAGTAAGCAACTATAGCTGTTATTACATGATGCAGGAAGAATGAATTGGGAAAGACTGACCATTCCAAGGGGATAGTCAGCCTCTTCAGAAAGTCTTTAAGTGATCTCCCATTGTCACTAAAGAATGTGACCTGAATCATTACCAGGACACATGAAAAGATACTCAAAAACATCTAAACTGAGGCCACACTGTCTAGAACTAAAACTCACCTCCTACTGTGGTGCCAACATCCTTACACAATGCGAGGCAAACAAGCTTTTGAGGACTCAATCATCAGTAGACCCTAACTTGTAAGGGATGTGCAATCAGCCGAAAGGACAAGAAATCTAGCACTAGTAGTGGACTAACTACACCAATTCAGAAACTTGATAGTCCTTCCATGGACATGGAAATAGTCTAATATTTAGTGAAAGTGACTGCACAACAGCGTAACAGTTGGAATTCATGTTCGGCTCTTACGGCATTTTTTTTCCCCTTGGAATGTGAGGGTATTGACAACAGAGTGGTATTGACAAAGAAAAATCTTCTTGTACTGCAGGAATGGATGCTTGGAGTTAAAAATTAAGCACACAAAGCCAAGGACTGCAGTCAACAACACTTGGTGAATCAGTATGATAGCTCCCTAGAGTGAAGCAGAGACAGAAAAGCAACTGTAACGTGCCAAACTCAGCAGCCGTCTCTCAGCCTCAAGATCAGGTCAAAAGCTAGGGACAGAAGTACCAGACGCACCTGTCAAGTAAATCATTCACATTAATGTTAGTGACGCTGCTCTGGGACAATCACATTAGTCCTCTTTTACAGAAAATAAATGAAGATATGTCCCAATACAGGTGGATACACAAGAGAGGACTGCCTCCTGAATGCTCTTCCTCTCCAACAGTTTGTACAGCAGCTCTTCCATGCTTCTGCACCACAACCAATTTTTGAAGAGTACTCTAGTGCAAAAGTTCACATTTACATCAGCTTCTGGAGTTCCCTGCAAAGGTTATTTTTAAATTCTTGGGGATCTGGGACCTACTCATCTCATGAACTGCCTTTCTTTAAATGACACACTCACAGAACTGAAATCAAAAGCTAGCTGGTATTATAATGCTCCCACACACTGTTTCTCCCCCATGCTCGGACTTCTAGACTCTTGCCTTCATTCTGCTAGAAGGCTAATACAAAGGGAAGGGAACCTGAATCAAATCTCCAGCCTGTATGGTTTTATTTCTAGTTTCCAATAGATAACCAGTTTGCAAGTACCAATAGTGTCAGGCCTCTAGGTTGGCATAGCATACCCTCAACTGATTATGAAGCATCTGATCATCACAGCTGTACTCTAAAAAACCTACATTTATTAAATATATCCTGCACAGTAATACTTCAGTAGAATACCCGAAAAGTAGAATACCCTTCCCTCCCTGCTCCATGTTCTCAGCAATGTCACCAATTAACAAATGTGAATTGATTCTGTTGGTCCTAATCAGTAAAGATGGACCAAAAAAAGTTATTTTCCTGACAAGTTTTAACAGATGGACTCTCATGATGTTTTCCCAAAGTACTTCCCACTGAACCCACGTGAACTGTTCACGTACCGTTCTAAAGTCTTCCTCAAACTTGTAAGCTCCACCTCCCGTGGCGCAGAGCGTAGTGTGCAAGCTGGAGAAGTTCTTTTCACTCCCCATCTGTATGAACCTGTGCATGGCACAGCTGGGGAAGCGGATGAAGTGCAGGTTTCCCTTGCGCCCACACATAGTCAAGTTTTTCAGTTCCAGGTGGACATCACGAATGCCAGTTTTACCATAGGCTGTATTGGAGGTCAAGTATTTCCTAATGCTTTTCAGGTTTTCCACCTCCTCCTGTTCCTCCTCTGCAGTAATGTCCTTAGGTTCAAAGTAGACCAGTTTAACCAACGTTCCACCGATATCCATTCCAAACCATGGGAATGCTAAGAACAAGGGTTGGGGGAGGAAAAAAGAGAAAGTCACTATAAATACACAGGCTAGCCAAATCACTTAAACCATTTGCCGAATGACAATTCAGTGCAGTCACAGTAGCAGTATCTGCTCCTGAGAGCTGGGGGTCACATCCAACTCACATGCATTAAATGCATCTCTAAGTTAAGCTTTCATAAAACCTCAGTTAAGAAAAAGAATAAAGAAAATCTCAAAATATTCTTTTCTGGAGAAGCAGGTTTTAATAAAATGAAAACATTTTTTCCCCAGGAAATCATTTTACTCTTCAGTCAGCACTTCTTGACAGACCACATTTACTGCATTTCACCCAACTGGCACCAAGGGGTGAGAAATGAAATGAAACTGCGTTTCACCCAATTGGCACCAATTCTGCCAATACACTTAAGGGGAGGAGGAGGAAGAAACAACAAAATAGGAGAACAAGATTTCTCAAGTCATAATCCCACAGCGTAATATCTACACAGCTCAGTCAGAATTCCCACAGTCACCAGGCTCTGTCTGAAGAGCAGCAGTACAGAGCTCCCATTATGCTGGAGGCCTCCAGACTACAACCCACCAGAACCAACAGCTCTGGTGGAACTGCAGCACTTGTATATAGTAGCCAAAAGTGAACTGGCTTATGTTCCATATTTACCACTGACAGACCCATCCTTTGAGCATAGACCTCCTTTGGAGCTATGTGTTAGTCTATCATAGACTTATCTAAGAAGTGCCACTATTTGCTTGTCAGCATATATGTATTTGCCACAGCTGGCCTATGTCCACCAAAACCTTTGTCTTGTTAACAGCAAGAGAAAATTACTATGGAGAACACCCAGCAGAAGATACTAACATGCAGACAGAAGATACTAATTGAATGAAGCTGGTCTAACTACTCCACTTGGATATACACGCACACATTTTAAATAGTAAGCCAGGTAACTTTATGAAGCAATAAGAAGTGAGAATACAAAATCTATACACAGGCACTGCAGATGGAAGGAGCTAGCAATGTTTCTTAGAAAAATTAAATTAAAAGCATTGAGTATATGGCTAACAACTAAGACACACTTCAAAAATAGCAGTCACACAGTCACCTCCCTGCTTTTTAGGGAGAATCAGGCGGACTTGCTAGAAACGTGATTCTACCAAGTAGGGCATCTCAACTTAGTGTTTATACAAACTTGAAACCATGAATACTGTAAGAATAGCTGATTTTTCTTCCAGTGAACCTAAAAATAAAAAATTTGGGACAAAGACTTTAATAAGCATAGGAGGTAGTGATCACACTGTTCTTCCTCAAGTGATCACAGGTAAGTTACTCAGCTTCAGAGTGAAAGGAGCTGAGAGTCTTATTTTTTTCCTACCACAAGTGTCTCAGCATCATCTGGCTGAATAATTTGAAAGTCAAAATTTCACAATTTTTAATATACCCTCCCTACCCAAACCAATCCTTAAATGTGAGACATTAAAAACAGTTATTTCACTCCATTGCTGTATGCCAAGTAATTGAATCATCAGTTTCTGCCCATGTTCCCTACAGACAAGGCAGGCAAAATGCATACACTCCCATGAAGTAGCTGTTATCTCTTGTAAGTCTAATTTTTTTTCCATGCTGTACAAGCTGCACAAAGACAGCGAAATAAAGTCTAATTTGAGGTTTGGGAAGATATATCATCCTACGCAGATACATGAGAGCTCCCTGAAATGGGAAGAATTCAAAACAAATGTTTTTAAAACAGGCTTTATTTTAAAGAGGAAAAATATGTTATCACAGACTAACCTGTAACTCAAACACTTTTGAAAGTAAAAGGCAAATATTTATGCAAAAGCTGTCTAGTCCACACTGCGCAACATTCCAATGAAGTGGAGCTCAGGATGCCAATCCCATTAGTGATTTACACAAATCTTTATTTAAGCTACTGAGAACTTTAATTATCTGTCCCATTGGAACAGTAAGCCTCCTCCTCAGGTGTATCTTAACTATGCAAGCAGGAAATTTAATTTTAAAAGCAGCATAGTTGAACTATGCAATACAGAACCAGCCTGTAGCAAAGTGTAAGCCAATTTCTAGTATTTTTCATTAAGGGCATAAAACCTGCTACACTCTACCTGCACCTACATTTGCTTTAAAGCCATAATGCAGATTTCATCTTTAAGAGAGTCAAGAAGAATTCCATCCTCCTATCAAACACAAGCCCAGCAATAAAAGTGTTAAGTACTAACAGCAGAGAGTTATTAATAAATGATTGCCAGGACATTTAATTTTATATCTTAAAATTTTGAGGAGTTTAACCAAATCGTTCACAAAGACTAAGTATTGTAGAAAACAACTATGAAGTTATTTCAACTCTGCACAGTTCTTAAGATAGCTACACATTTATGCAGTGAGCAGAAATACCAGGACACCTTTTTATTTTTAGTTTATTCTCTCTGTGAATTTAAGTTCCTTTCATTTTCGTGTGAGCCAAATGGACTGCTGCACAAAGGAACTTTGCTTTTAGAACACCAGTGGTTTTCTTCAGCACAAATAAAGAGCCCAAGGTCAGTCAACAAAGACAGATATTTCAGTTATGCAGAACAACAGCTTAGTTTTCTTCTTAACTTCTAGCACCAGCTCTCTGTTGGAACTACTTGCCATGAAGACAATCACCATCTTGACTGGTTGACCAATTAGGACAAAAACCAAGTCTCAAAGTTTCTAACAAGTCACACTGAAATTCATGTAACTTCTGTACATCTGGAGTGACACTAGAAACACTTCTGTATTCCAGTGATTATATTTAAATGTATTCATTGTATCTTTTGTTACTATGAGTATGTTCCAAATCAAAATGCAGCACCAACACACCATCAGTTCTTTTCTGCATCTTTATATAATTCATCTCAGCTGGTACCTATATGCTTCAGCTTGCCTGGAGCCACTGAATGTGGTGCTAATGGAAGTATGCACACAGACTGCGAGGTGCTGCTGGGTTTTGCTGCCTCTGTGAATACAGAGACTAAGATGATTCAGAGGCCACCAAAATTATTAGAGCCCCCCAGTACTACAAATAGGGTATAGTTGTAGAAAGAAAGGTATTTGTGTAGATAAATTCTTCAGAGACTTGAGGGAAAATGGGGAGAAAATTGTGGAGGTGGAGATTTTAAGGGTGGTTTTTTTTGGTTGTGGTTTGGGTTTTTTTGGTGGGGGGGTTTTTTTGGGGTTTTTTGTTGATTTGCTTTAAACTCGAAGTCCAGCCTTTCACTGATAACCTGAATAAGTGTTCAGGTTCTTGAATTATGAAAAGCCAGGAAAGCAAGGTGAAAGTAAAATCCATCATACCCACCTCTTAGGTTGATCACAGTTAGTCAAAACTCTGTGATTTACTATTAGCAATAAAGACAATGGATGCGGTGCAGAAATGCTTTCATAATGTAAAAACCTGCACTTCTTAACTAGAATTGTCTGACAAGGCTTATGAGCTGATTTCTCTCTTTTCAGAAGTAGGTACCTACTGAATCAATTGAATTTATTATTGTGTTGAAAACAGAACTACTCTACTTATTGCTACACAGCAGAAAGTCATAAAAAATAGCACTGTAAAATCTAGTTCTAGGTTCCATAGAACTGATACAGAAAGCATCAAGATTAATCATGTGTTCTTAGAAGTCTAGCATAAATCAAAGACTCTCCTTACCTTCTAAAGAAAATTAATTATCTTTTATGTTAATAAACTGTGACAACTACTTACTGGTTTGTTATCTTGAGATAAAAATCTGTACTAGTTCAAAATTTAGCTGCAGAAGCATGTGACAATGCAAACAGAAGGTATCTACAGCATTGCATAAGTAGGTAATCTGATGCACACCAACAGCTGTGTATCTGGGGCAAAGGTTCACTCATGAGAAATTCCATGATACATTTTACCTACTTTCTGCATTAACTCGGAAGAGTATAAGGCTATTCCTATAAGGCATTATTATATTCAGATTTCAACACCCTAGATTTTAAAAAATCTTATGCTTAACATACAATGTAAGGAGGGCATGAGGAAAGTAAATATAAAACCACAACAGTCTCCTTGCAGAAAGGAGCTCAGAGGAAGCAAGGATGAAAGGGAACTCCTGGGTCATCAGGTAACATTTACCCCCATTAAAGAAGATAACCAAGGGTAATCCTTTTCATACATTTAAACAACCACCACATAAGGTTAGCTGAATATTTTTACTCCTCAACTTTTAGAAAGAGGCTGTGCCTGAATTCTGCTGGTTAGAACTTTCTTCTCTCTACCTGTGCCCTAGATTTATTCCTGACCAATTTGCAGCAGTTTCTCCTTTTGCCAAAATTGTTTCAGCTCATGTCTCTCTCTTACAAGACCCTGAAGACAGGCACAGTGTTTCAATCTTTTTTATCAATAATTTGGTGGTATCAATACTCTGCTATCTTAGTCATAAATATCTCAGATGGAGTATCTTCGGTTCAGCTCCTTTTCTTTCTGAAGACACATATGTTGAAATCCTATTAGTTAATTTATGTTTCATTTGCATTGCTTGACACTTTGATGATCTAAGAACTTCCTGTTTTAATTGGGTCCAGAAGAGGTGAGAGAGCCAAAAACAGCAACAGGGGGGAAAAAAAAAATCAGAACAAGAGACACACATAAGATAGCATAGTAGTCTTACAGCTTCAGAAAGCTGGTTTTTATTAAAAAAAAAGGAATAATAGCTTACACATTTTTCAATTACTTCTTCCTGTTTTATGCAGTTATAAAAACATATAAAATGGAAAGGTTTTTTTTCTTTGAACAAAAATGGAATATGTAACTCAAAAAATTAATTACATCTGCTTAGTAATGGAAGTTTCTTCAAACCTTAAAAAACTAGAGCTAAATCATGCACATATATCAGGGGAAGCCTTCCAGTTCATCTTCAGCAGCAAGGGTTTATTGAATGTCCTCCTCCTCACCAGAAAAACAAACAAACAAACAAACCCCAAAAGTTACAACCAGCCCCAAAAAAACTTCAAACTCAAAAGCAGAGAGCTGTTTGTTAAACAGGTGTGACCATGCACACAAATGCAGTTACATTACCACAAACTGATTTCTAAAGAGCCAGAAACCTGACACAATCCTAACATCCCTGCCAACCCATCTAGTTAAACGAAGGAAAGAAGAAAAGCCAAGCCAAGATTCCCAGCAGAAGCTGCACTACGCAAGTCCTCTCTCACCTCAGGCTTATCAGCAAAGCACACTGATTTCACAGGCAAGCTTCTCAGAAGGGAAAAAGACTTGTGAATTTTGTCATCTTGGAAAAAAAAATATAAATAAGGGTTTAAAGGAATAATTGCTGCAGAAAGATAGGTTTCATTTGTTGAAATATTGGGAAATGCCAATTATATCATTATCTTCACCACCACACAAAGCAAACCCTGCAATCAATACTGGTCTTACATGCCATGTGACAACTGCACTTCATTTTGCAATGTCTCCTTAAGAGCAGAACAAACACCTGAAAAAGCCAAGGATTAAAAGCAGCAAACAAACCAGTAAAAAGGCACTGTGTAGTATTCACTAGAGGAGGATGCAGTGGAAAGATAGGCAGTACCAGGACAACTTGAGTAATAATTAATGTTTTTTAAGCTGGTGACAAGGTGCTATCATTATTTTCTGCATGGCTAATACTAAACTTCAAATTTATTCTTGTACAGAATAAACTATCTATATTAAAAAGTGTATCAGCAAGCATTCATGCATTTTAAAGAGCAAAGAAATTGCCCACAAAATAGTTCTACAAAGCATTTCCCTCACCTGCTGTTTTCATTAAAGCCTCATTTTAGCAAAGCCCCAAAACTGAAAATTCAGTTGTTGTATAGTCAGTCAATATGCTTTATAGCCAGTCACCTATGCTTTTAACTCTGATGGGCTCTTTTTCCCCTCAGGATGGGATGGAAATTCCAAATTCCTCATTCCTTCTTAATCAAGTGATTACATGAATTCCTAAAAGGTTTATTCTCTGCTTCAAAATAGTTTTTACTACAATGGAGAGTTTGATATGCAAGTGCTGACTCTTCTTAGTTACACCAAACCAAAAAGTAAGCTAGTCCATGTTCTGCAGGTTTTGTTCATGAAGGAAAATGTGAAGCAGGACAAAGACTATGAAACCAGTTTGTGACAGAGAATGAGTTGGTCATTGATAGGTTAAATTTGATAGAGGACTAAATTAACTACCAACAGGTACTGTAAGCATTACATGATTAATCAGAGAACATTCTAAGGGAAAGTGGTATGAGTAGCTCAGCAAAAGCATTGAAAAAGCCAGAAAAGGCACTGGCTAATATGCAGTCCTGTGAAAGCTGCAGCTCTTCCATACTGTTTCTGAATATTTAGTTCTGCTTAACAAAAAAAAAAGGTTTTTTAAATAGTCACTTCAAAACAAAGAAAAAACAACCTAAAAACAAACGCAGAGTAGCTGAATGCACACTACTTCCTACTGAGTAGAAACATCTTTAAGTTTTGGCAGCAGGCAGCTGTGATCCTGACTATCCTTCATTACCCATGCTGAACTTGTAACAAAGAAGCAAACATTTGTGGGCTTTATTTCAAGGGCTAGCTAAGTGAAAAGAAACTGAGTGGTTTTTACCCTGGATTACTTTACTTACAGAGTTTACCATGGAATTATTCAATACCTCCACACCTACAAGTAAGGTCTACTAATCAACAAACTATATAGAATTATGCAAATATAGAATTAACAAATTAGGATGTTTGAGTCTCATAACCTTAAAACCAAACCTGAAAAGACAGCTAGTCCACTGACACCTCCCAAACCAACTAACCAAATACTATAGGAGATGCTCATGAGAAAACCACAAGTTTAGCATGTTTGCAATATATTTTTCCCCGCCAGTCAAAATAACTCGCTCTGAGTTCCCACATCTACTTTTTTCTTAATTCTAACAACGTTCGTGAAAGGAGCATACACTAAGCCCGCAGAGCCTTCCCACGCTCCGGAGCACCCCGGTGGCCCCGCCGGGACGCCGGCCCGGCGTTACTCACAGTGTTGCTTGGGCACTATGAGCTTCATGTGTGCGGCGGGGAGGCGGCGAGGCGGGCAGGACCCTGGCGCCGCCCGACGCGCTGCTCGGCAAAGAGCGGCCGCCCGCCGCCCGCTCGCGTTTGTGCCGGGCCGCCGCTC
>VZRZ01002431.1:81805-108193 GCA_013398175.1 Climacteris rufus | reverse complement strand
GGGGGCCCGGGGCGGGGCACGGCCAGCGCACGCTGCCCCCGGGACAGCTGCGCTGGGGCCCGGCTGCCGCGACCCTGCTCGCTGGTGCGCACCGGGCAGGCTGCCCCGGGCACCGGCCGCGCTGTCATTGTCGCTTCGGCGTGCCCTGACGCACACGCATGTGACTCAGGTGTCTGCGTCTCGGAGGCCTGGAGCGTGCGCTGCCAGGTACGCCTTGTACCTCACACAAAGTTATTCGTGCATCGGCAGGAACGGTCAAGTTTTCATCTATATTGTCACGTGTCACTCAACAGCTTAGAGGGCCTAGTGTGACCTTGAATGCGTTTGACCTCATGCTTTTTTAGTATCTTGGCTTTCCCTGCACAGCACTAATAATCTCACCACTGAGATTTATTCTCTGACCGCTGAGACATCCAAGTGTAAAAACACATTTTCTGAATGAAATGTATCAAATATCAAGTAGAGATAAAATAAAACTGGGTGAACTACGCTGTGGTGTCATGTATACTTGAAAAGAAACACTAATTCAATTTTGCTCTGCACATGAAGGTCATTTCTTTCTACCAACTGACAGTCACTACATGGATGGATGTCCTTAAAGCAAAAACAGGTCACATAATGGCTCCTCCTTACACCTAAAATTAGTACAGGATATGGGCCCTTCACTGTAGAACACCTACAAAGAATGAAGAGCTATTGTAACTGCCTCCAGAAAGAGATACTGCATTAAGAAATTGCTTCACTAGAGGTAACGTGACATTCCCTCTGCTTCTTGGCTGGGACCAGAATACTAGGTTTAGATAACCAGGAGCAAGCAACTGAAAGGCATCTGCACCAGGTTAGGAAAATGAAGAAAGAGCATTTGAGAACAAAGTAAAATTGGCTTCCTAAAAGCCTGCAAGTAATATTCTGAAGATGATTTAAACACTTAGAATTTTCCTCATATCGTAATGCATAAACACTTGTAACTGCCAGCCTAAAAGTGATTGCCCTGAAGAGGGTAAGAAGGAAGACAGGCTACACATGTTTACTGTTACATGGAGCTGTAGTGCTTCCAAAAACATAAAATTCATGGAGAAGTCCCTAACACATCTGATTATGTTTAAACTGCAAAGCAGAAGGCTGCTGCCCAGATTGGCACAGACCTTCATGCCATTTGTCGGCAGTTCTAGGCAGCTGACTGGGTACACTTCATTAACTTGTCAAGTCCGACCTCTCAGGGCATGAGGAATCCTCGCTGCTACTGTCCCCAGCTGGTAAGAGTTGTCCCTTCTTGTCCCTGACACAGAAACTGACTGCACATGAAGCCAGACCCCTATGGAATATTCCTGCAAGCCTGTTTTACTGTGCATTTGCTGGGAGCAGACACATGAGCAGTTACTGTAACTCAGCCGAAAGGTGGCAACTTTATACCTTACTCCAACAAAAGCAAGAGCACCTTTAATTGCACACTTAAATTTCCTTGTGGTAGAAGAACAGTCCTTCCCACTGAGTCACTAGAACACTGTACCTGTTTCAAGTACTGTGTCCAATTTTAGGTTTCTAAGCAACTTTTGGAATAACTCACGGGATTAAATGAAAACATCAAGTTTTAGTCCGTGAAACAAAAGACTTGAAGGAGTATTCATTTCTGGAACAGGTAGCAGCAAAGGAAATACACCACTGTTGCTGAGAAATAAGAAAACTCGTAAGTTGTAACTGCAAGAGGGGAAATTCACTTTACACTGGAGGCAGACATTTCCTAGCATGAAGTTAGACAAGCATTAAACTGAACCAGAAGACTATACTGTTCATTGCTGGCAAGTTTTTAGGAAAATACATGTGAGGAACAGTTTAGATAGAGTAGACCCATACATGAAGCAAGGAGAAGCACCTTTCTGAGTTTCCGTCCAATCTTTTATTTCTAATTAAATATTTCTCTAACATTTTGCTGTAAATTTTGCACAATTACACCAAAGACAGAAGTGGACTGGAACATGTAACATCTGTATATGAAGTCATGGCATGTATTTCAAGTTAAGTTTCTGACACCTTGGTGCAACTAAAGTAATTTTTTTCCTTTTACCCAAACTTTTTAAACAAAACCTGTTTGCCAGGTCAATTTTCAGTTTAACTTGCAAGAGAACAATCTAAATAGAATCTAGGTGCAATATTGACAAACAAAATCAAGGATGATTCCAGTTCTTTCAAAATTAACATTTGTTCAGTATTTCTGTCTTTCTTCTTGAACTGGAGTAGGTGGAAGCTACTAGTTTGTTTTAAAATATTTTCTATATATCTCACTGTAAATCAGCAATCTGGTGGGACAAGGACTACAAACGCATTTTATGTTGAACAATCCAGGACACAAATGGACTTAAAACAATGAACAAGTCTGCTATACTGACTCACTGCATATTACACATTTGCACAGCAAACATTTCATTGTTTATTCCATACCTGCCTGCACTTCAGACCCTTGGCTTTCTATCACCTCTTTTTATTTGTTTATAAACACAGAGAGCAAGGCTGTAATTCTCTGAGTCAGTTTCAGCAAACTACTGACTCCCTTGCAGCTAAGATACTTTGCCAGGGATCACAAGTGCTGTGCTCCAGCCATAACAGTTTCAAAACTGAAAAAAAAACCCAACCAAAATACCCTACCCCTTCAGGTATATTATCATCAGGCAACCTGGCCTGAATTTTTGTAGGAACTCTGAGGATTAGCTCTTCCTCCCTCATTCCATGGGGCTCCTATATTGTTGGTCTAAAGCTAAGCTAAAATAAGCATCAATCAGGTGCAGTCCACATGTAAATCTGTTACCCAAGAACAACAACAACAAAAAAATCTTATAGAGCACCAGTGGTATTATTCTAATTCAAAGCCAGCTGGCTATAAAACTTGGGTCATATTTTGGAGAGAAGTGGTAATGAGACACATGTACATAACTTCCCAAGCTACACAGACTGTAGTATGTAATGCAAAGAGTGTAATGAAACAGACTTCTGGTATAGCTGTGTGAGGATTTATGTTCAAGGGGTTGCTGGCACTCTGCCATTCCTGTTTATATTTCTATTCAAATTATTTCCATGTTTGTTCTGTTTCTATAGTGCAGGACAGTCATACTAGTTCTTACTCAATTTTTTGTCTTTGAAAATAAAGCAAATGCAGTAAAGCAGAATAAATAAATATTAACTATTAAGAACATCCCTCACAAAAAAAAACAGATACTGTTGATTTGTTTTAGGTATATTCAGATATCACACATAACAAATGGAAAGCAACAAGTCTAGGAGTCTGGTATTTCTTCCCAATTTCTTTTCAGAACTAAAAAAAACCCATACTATTTTGGTGTATGCAAGACTTTTCATACACATGTTTTTTTCAAGTTCTTTTTCTCAGAAATTGCAGGGCTAGCAGACCAACAGTCAAACATACCTATATAATAACAAGTGATAGATGTGTAAATCAAGTGGGACAAAGCAGCTCTAAAACTGTAAAATTCTTCTCTGGAAAATGCAATGACAGAGTATTTAAAAATGGACCCAAAGGCCTCTAGCATAATTGGTGTTACCACAGGAAAGCTAAGCAAGTCTTACTACTACAACAGCTAGCTAACATGAGAATTCTGCTTTCCCCAAATACTAACACATCTGAGAGGGGAAACTGATTGGAGATGACAGAGGAAACGAAGGCCATAAATTTAGTCATATGCCTAAATCTTTGTCATATTGAGGCCAAAAAAGATTATCTTGAGACTACCAGTTCCTTCCCTTTCCACCCACCTATAGTGCAGGCTCCTTTCAATTATGACTTCTGTGACACTTGAAGAAAACCTGTAAATGTTATGAAGAAAAGCCCCGCATAGAGTTGAAGCTCATCTCCCCCTCACTTTCATCAAGGGAGAGAAACATAGAAAAAGGCACTCTATCTAAGCAGGAACTTTGCTTGGCTGTCTGAACAGCCCTTAGGAGGAATGTTCTGTCTCTTTGTTGATGACAAATAGGGCATAGATAGATCTCCTGGCCCAAGCGCCGAGCTCAGTGGCCAGGCAGGGCAGTATGAACGCTACCTGGAATGCTGTCTGGACTAGGACACAGCATCATAGAATGGTTTGGAGCAGAAGGGACCTTAAATACCATCTAGCTCCAACCCCCCTGCCATGTACAGGGATGCCACCCACAAGATCAGGTTGCTCAGGGCCCCATCCAATCTGGCCTTGAACACTCCCAGGAATAGGGAATCCACAACTTCTCTGGACAACCTGGTCCAATGCTTCAAGATCCTCCGAGTAGAGAATTTCATCCTAATAACATCTAATCTAAATTTCTCCTCTCTTAATTTAAAACTGTTCCCCCTCGTCCAATCACTATCTGCCCATGTAACACACTTGACTTAAGCATCTAAAAATAGCCAAGACTAAGGAATAGTAGTCAGAAGGTCTGGTCTTACCATCCTGCCCATGTCTGTGGCCAGACTTTGCAGTGGTCCAAGTGGTTTCTACAGTTATCCTCTGGCAGTTCTGAGATGAGATTAAGGATTGTGGTTCCTGTCTTTCATCCCAACTGAAAAAAAAAGCATAAAGCAGTCACAAGGCAGTGATAACCTTTTCCCTCTAAAGTGTCCTCTGCCAATACCTCTGTTTCTATGTCCAACTAGGCAATTGTAACCTAATTTACATTTACTCTCCACAACTTTAACTGATCCCTGGAAGAGCTGTTAATGCTCTTCTTTTATAAGAAACAAAAAACTTAAGTGCCTTAGTTCAGACATTTCAAATAAAACTCTCCAAATTAGTAAAATTTAAAGTTCTTAATTATTTCTTAGGATTACCAGACAGCGAAGATAAAGTAGGTATTCGAGGTGAATAATCTTTTTATTTCCATGCCATAATTTCTATTCCGCAGAAAGCTTTTTTAAAAAGAAAACAAACAGGTAATGAATTCATACTATTAGGTATGTAAAAAAGCTAAAAAAGTAATTTTAAATACACTCTTCTTTGCCCCATCAAATCTATCTTGTACCTAAGTATTTGGGTCAGTGTACTGCTACTTATCTTTAGCTATCAAACTTAAGTATACAAAATGCAATTGGAAAACATAGAAGTTCACAACCACCTGATTGAGAAATACAGTTCATCATCATACAAGAAAAAATATTGCAACAAGTGGCAGAGCATTTGGTAGAGAAAACAATGGCCTTTGCTCCTGACTGCTCCCCCACAGACAACATCCTCATGTATGTATACATACTGGTTTTGCTCAGCTGAATGTTTTCACTTTCTTTACAACTCAGCATTTTTATGTGGTCCTTCACAATGCAATCAGGAGGTGACAGTTTCAAAACAAGCACTTTGGAAGGAAGAATGGCTGACAAGTACAAAAGACTCCCTCTTTCTTATCCAGCACTGCCACATCTGAAGAAGAGGAGAAACTGGTTCTCCTATCAATAGTCAGCTGCACAGAGATTTTTTGCTTGTGTTGGTTTGTACTCCCAGAGCTTAAATGCTGACATGAAATTCCCATGGATATTAATGATAATGAATCAGGTAACAACAGGGAACCTGACTTTCTATGCCTGTGTGTCTAAGAGGAAAAAAAATCCATCTCTTTAAACTATTCTAGCTGCACACACATACCTCCAGTGGAGAAAAAAGTTGCTTAGTCCTCTAGCTCAGGAGGAAACACACAGTGTCCATCAGAGCCTAGAAAGGACACAGGGGTTTTATTTCCCTTCTTCTAAACTAGTCCAGGGATGGGAATTAGTGTAAAATAGAAACACACCACACCTTTGGTATTTCTCCAGTAGCAGGGAAATGTATGTCTGAATGAGCATTTAAACACCGGGTTAAATCCAAAGACCACAACTCATCTGGAGTTAAAACTTTAATAGAATATGACTGTGCTTTCAGACAGATAAGCCAAAGATTTGTTTAGGTTGAAAAAAACTTTTAATATGTCCTTGTGAGATTAAGTTGAAACCACAGACAATAATACACAAATGCTAATCTTTTTAAAAATACCTTTTTAATCAATGTTTGCAAAGAACGAGAGCCTTATGTAGGAAGTAGCTGTACTATAAATAACAAATTTGTCCCCAAATGCTCCAACTACCTAGTAACAAAGGGAAACAACCTTATGCTAACATTGGGTGAGTTTGCCATAGTTATATCTTCTGAATATTTCTGGAATTAGTGACCTTTCAAAGTAAATATTACAGTGAATAGTGTGTTCTCTGCTATGCATTTTGTTTTGTTCAAGAGGCCAATTTAGAGCTTTCAGGTTTTCACAAAGTCAATGCAAACTATGTACCCACTAAAAAAGAATACCAGAACCATAATCATAGACTTCTGTCTTTTCATTATACACATTGGGAAAAAAAACCCCTACAATAGAAAGTAACTTTCAGGTCCTATGCAGGGTCTCCTGCATAGGAGGCAACTTCTATTTCACTGCAGGAACCTTAGTGTCATCAAAATATTTCTTTTCTTGTAATATAACATAACTAGTACAAACACACACTTGGTCTAAGGGGGATTTAGATACCATATGGGTGATCATAACAAGGTCTTTAAATGAATTATTAACATGAAAGTGTCTAAGAACCATATATGCCAAGCACCATGGAGCACAAAACCTTCTGTATTATCTTGTAACATACGGCATAACATCCTGGGACATTACTTGGACACTCACATATAAAGTCCTGATTATATACATTTATTGTTCTTTTCAACCCAAAGTGGTAAATCAGTCTCTCCTTGATCTCATGAACACTGCTAATCAAATCTATTTTATTTATCCCTAATTTTGACATGGAAGGCAGATAAAGAAGCTACAGTTTATTTTGGTGCCAGTGATCTCACACATGGAATAAGAAAACAAAAGCATTGTGTGTCTCCTGTAAAATAGGAGACAAAGATACCTTTTTCAATTTACAAAACCTTTGTATATCCACTGAAAACAGAACTGATACAGCTATCTATCCCTAATACTTTTTTTTTCTGACTGCTCTAGAAATAGTAAGCACTATTTTGTGCAATTGATTTGCTTTTTCTTCATTTAACTTATATACCAGAGGAGGGATGTATGTTATCTTCATTCCACTTCCTCTTAGAAGAAAAGGGGAAACCAAACAAAAATCCAAAACAAAACAAACAACCTCCCCACAAAACCTCCAAATACAAAAAAAAAGGAAAAAAAAAGGATAGAGAACAAGCAGAACAAGCACACAAATCAGAAAGGAAGGTACAGATACCCCATCAGATAAAGGTATAAGTAAAATACTGATGCAGTGGTTATGAGGCATCAGTGATCATAGACTGCAAATAACATAATCCCCACAAATATGACATTAGTCTTCATTCACAGGCACAGCTGCAATCTGATATAAGCTGAAATTGATATGTGTGACCTAAAATCCTAAACCAAAAAAAGTTGTCTGATTTATGGCCTCCTCATTATTGACAGTTTTCAGACCTTAGATCCTCCCAGAACATATAAACGGAACAACACACACACAAAGTCATTTTTAGAGCAGATTAATTCCCACATTTTGAAGCAAATGCAAAGAGCACTGGTGATTGACACACCACGACTATATTCATAGGAATGGCAAAGGCAAACAATTAATGAAAACATTAGGAAAAAAAGAAAATCTTCCCTGCAGAGAGAAATCAGTTTGGAACCCTAATTTCAGTGAACTAGAAAGGCTGTGATTAAAACAAAAATCCCAACTGCCTCCACCCCTAATCACCAACCAAGTTTAGATTTGATTATAAGCAGATACACTTCAGTCAGAGCACTGACTGACATAAGGAAAAAGGAAGAAGACAAAATATAATTCTGAATTTAAATAATTTGCACTTATGAAATGCCCTGTACCCACAGATCTTCAAACTCTTTACAAACTTCGAATAACTGCTCTTCTCACCTTCCATTTAAAGAAACAAAAGCAACAATGCTAAAAGAGAAAGTAGCAAGAGAGCCAAGAAAGGACTTGCAGACAGGTCTCACCTCCAAACTGAAACCTATATTTGGATCAGTTTGACCCAAACCAGAAATTTAAATGTCCCTCAAATGGAAAATTTATTACCAGAATTCCAGAGTCATTCTCAGATTTTAACTCATTTGCCTCGGCAGGGCCAGTACTTAAATGGAAACCTGAAAGACTTCTGTTTGAAAAACATCAGTGTACCTTAATTTTCTTTAAAATAAAAATTAAGAAAAAGCTTCAGTTCACCAGAAGTTGTATTCTCAGGAAAATTGGCTATTGATCTAGCAGTGCTTTAGACAGGCTGATTAGTAGTCAAACTTACATTTCATCAGGCAGAGAACATGCTGTCTTCCATGTGGTATGGCAGTGCCCTGGAAAGACTCCTCCTTCATGCTGCTTATTGAAAACAGGATCCATTTAAGCTTAAAAAACAAACAAACAAACATACAAACAAGCCCCTTTGCTTGCAGTTTCAGCAAATTAATTCATCAGTAGTAGTTCCTTCAGCCTTTTAGAAACACACATTTTCACTTCACTGACATTTTCTTGTTCTGCTTGTAAAATGCAATGAAAAGCTGCCTATTTATATTTGCAGGTACATTCACACAAGTTATGTCACCTGGCCACTACCAGTGTGGTCAAAGTTCCAGGCACACAGGTAACTGACCTCAAAGCATGGTGTTTGAAGTCCTTGTTTGACATGATTTTTTTTTATCCTCTACGTCAATAGTTATTTCACCTTTTGTCTCCTATACTTACAACTGAACAAAATAAAGAAAATAGAAACTACTATTCAATGCAGTTTTCTTAACACATTCTCCTGTCTCACTACAGGAATCATTTCAGCTATACTAGCAAATAGCCTATTTTCTAAGAATAAGGCTGTATAGGTATCTACAATAACTATGATTAATTTCTAATGTTACTATAAACTTAAACTCTCAATTTAAAAATCACAGTTGAGAAACATGAATGTTTCACTAAAATATGCCAGACTTTCCATTTCATTGCTTCAGCTGAAAATCATTCAAAGCTATTCAAACAAAATTCTTTCCTGTTTTCATTGCATGATGAACAACCAACATGGAGGCAACATGTGACTTCTTTAGCATGTATGTATAGCAAATGAAACTGGGTTCCCAGGACACAGTGACACTGCCTTCAATATGAGTTAATAATACAGAGGAAGAACAGAAACAAAAGGAACTGAAGGGAATAAAAGGGGAAGATAAGCAACAGACTTGCCTAATAAGTGGCCAGAAATCCCAAGTTTATAGTCTGGGTTCTCTTCCCAACATAGGCAGGCATCAGCATTAGTCATGGTTTCACCAGATCAGACCTGAATTGTGATAGTACCTTACAAACTGCAGCCAAGGAGGAGCAGGGAGGGCATGGAAAGAAAAAGAAACAAAACAGAGAGAAGGTTAAAGCCAACAGCCTGGTACTATATCCATCCCAAGCAAATATGGCATGCATCTTTCCATCATTCCTATGTCAATATTCTCAGTAATATTCATCAAACAACTTATTAAGAAATCTGAGGTGAAAATTTTAATCAGAGAATGGTCCTGTGATGAGGCTTTAATAAATCACCATTCCTGGATGGAAAGAAATACATACCACATTAGATTTTCCTCATCCAGGTACACTCCTGAGATTCTTGGTGGCCATGGCTGCATTAGACACCCAGGAGCGAGATACACAATCCACCTTAAACTGAAAAAAACCACATCAGATTAAATAAATTTGTTTGCATAATACACCCTCAAGCAGCACTGTGACATAATTTGCAGGGTATAGCTACATTTGTTACACCCAAAATCAAGTCTCATGTTTAGCTGTAAAAGCAATAGCCATAAAACTATAGCATTTATTTCTGAGTCACTTGTCTTGGATAATTAGTTTGCCAAGAGCATGAGTCACCAAGTTAGAAATTAGTTAGGGAATGACTCATTTCTAACTTTATACTAATATCCTTAAAAATAAAAAAGACTCCTCTCTATCCCCCAAACTGTTAAATGTTTTGGTTCTTTTCACAATGCCAAAATGTGCTTTATATAGAGTAATCTGGATTAAATGTTGAAATAATTGTCTCCTTTTTAAAATGCCATTCACCCAGAAGGATCCCACGGTAATTTATAAATGTGTGTGTGTTCTTCAGTGCATCCACATACACAATGAAGTGAGGCAGTATGACAGTACTTGGCAACACTATACAGAAGCACCTGACTGAAACTGCCAGTCAGATCCCACAATTTGTTGAAACAAGAAAGGAAAATTCAGGTGCACAAAACTGAATTAGCAACAATAGGATCTCACTGTTTATATCTCAGTTTTTGAAAAACAGGGTTTATTCTGACTACTGAGGCTCAGATCAGCCAGTATTTAGTAACACTCAACCTTTCAGTTTCTTCACATTTCAGCTGTGAGCAGGTCTCAGTAAGGAAGCCTGACCTGTTTCAAAACTCTGCTTAGCCTTGGCAGCAGCATGTTGTGACAGCATCAGGCAGGGCAGCATCAAATTGAGAACAAGATGTTGAACTACCTTTGGAAATACTCTCTAACTCAGCAAGTCTGGGTACGCCCAAAAGGCTGCAATCCAGACAGCCACCTGCATATTTGAGTCCTTGCTGAAGAATTGCCAAAGATGCAACTTTACAAACATTTTAGCCAATCTAAGACTGCCTAATACAGGAGCAGCAGCCCCGCCCTCCTGTCCCACCTCCATTTCTGCCTGCCTTTCTGCTGTCCCAGCATCTGTTTGGCCACACAGATCTACTTGCTGATTTGGCTGAAAATAATGCCATTAAAATGTGTCAAAAAACCCAGCTGTTCATTAATCCACCCTTTGAGCAGCAACTGAGACTTTCATCTGCTGGTCCACCTTGGTTGAAGAAGACTGCATCTCTTCAGGGACTGCAAGGAGCACTGTAGTCTAATTGCATGGCACAAATGCAGGCTCTTCTCTTCAGGAGTAGGATTTTGTTCTATGCAGGTCAGATATCTAGCATGTATTAAGCTCTCTGCCTTCTGTTTGTTTTTCCTACAGGATGGGCAATGCCCACACTGTACATATAGTAAAATATAAGCCCTGGGCCATTTGCTATTGTCAAAGAACCATTATTTTCTAGTCCTTTAAAGCTAAGTCACTGCTTAAGAAATTAGTTTTCTGTATGTTCATTTCTTGCCCTTATATCATGCTGTAGGATAACCATGTTGCCTGAAACTAGACATGGATTTTGATATCTAAACTAAGAGGCTAGTGAAGAAAGCAAAGTCCCTCCAGGGGGTAATTTGGGTTACAGTGACACAGCTTAGCTGTGCTATGTAGCAGGAGTGCACTTCTGGAACAAGAATTTAACATAGGCCTGAATCTACTCTGAGTGTTTCTCAACACAGGCTGTACAGGGAGCCCAAGTGAAAACATCTGAAGGTCAGTGTTGTGACCATCCCACTCCAATCACATCTTCACATGAGTTAGAGCAGAAGCCCCGACTGCCCAAAGCCAGGATGACATTCCAAGGAATGGTACATAATGTCAGAGAATGGCACTAGTTGTTGAGGTCAAGACAGATGATTGACGTTTGTCAAGAATAAAAGAAACTCTGTCTTGGGTGTCAGAGCCAGAAAGATGAGTAATACTACACTACAACATAGCCTGCTCCTTGGATTTAGCCCATGTTATTTGAGCAGTAAACTTCTTGCTCTTGATCCACATCTTTCTGAGACACCTTATATTTCTGAGACACAGAAGTGTCCAGTCCTCTGGCTTCTACAGAGAACTTACATATGTGTTTACAGCCCCAACATCCCTTCACTGGAAATCTGTCAGCTTCTTCACCTAACAGCTATATATCTGATATATATTTAGATATATCTTGGTATCTTGGCCCCTTTCCCTATTTTAGAATTGCATTACTCTAGATATGTATTGACTTCATGTTCCAATTTATTTGACTTGTTAAGGTTTTAGTAAGATGACAGAGCAACAATTGAGAATGCAACTTTTAACAGAATGTCTTTGGTAAAATCTTCTGGGGCTGTTCCGAAGGCTCTGGGACCATTAGACAGCTATTTAGAACTTGCATTTTACATAACAGTACAAAAAATCCCCCATGAATATTCTTACACAGTAATACTATGGATTAAAGCTTGAATGTCTTACACCACAAAGAATTTCCATAAGCAGCTTGGAACTGAAATAAAATTTCTGAAAACTCAATTGAAATAAAACTCAAACATATGTTTCATTTTAGGGAAAGTCAGCCCTGAGATTTTACCTTCAAATTATGGTTACCCATGTTGGTATTTATACAGCTCAGCAGATGATTCAGAAAGAATCAAGAACACATGGGGAGAAACAAAGTTTTACTAATAAGATTTGGAATGCATCTCCGTCCCTTAACCTGGAGCTAACACACACTGTCTGCAAAGAAAATAGTTAACATCATGTGTACCAAAGAGTGGCAACAGACTTAGGCTCAGACCTGGAGCTAAAAAGGCATTATGCAAATTTTTGCAGAATTTAGGCACATCTTTAGAAACAAAAAAAAAGAAAGAAAAATAAAAAGCAGGAGGCATTTCAAGGAACCAAACAAAATTTGGATGCACAGTTCAAATACCCTTCAAGAACTATAAGCAACATACATAAAAAGAAACCATTTCCTGAAGTAGCCAGTGTTTCTGGACTCTATCTTCTGTGTCAACAATACTACTCCATTTTTATGACCAAAGGATATTAGGACTTGAAATCCACAGGAAAACTACAATGCAAGATCCAGACTATGTGAAAATAGTGCCAAAACTCATTCTGACTTCTCTAACTAGAGGATTGAATTTATTATTCCACCTGTAGAGCCATTTCTAAGAGTATGTCCTGAGACACCAGCTCTCATTTCCAGACTCTTGGCTGGCTCTCCCATATTACATATGCTCCTCAAGTCCCCTCTTTGCAAGTGAGCCTGTGATTCATTTTCCAAGCCGTATTTTATGTTCCCAGAGCACCTCAAAGGCAGAGCAAGCTCCTTCCAGGAAACGTTTCCTCCTACCCCACCTGAAACCCCACAATTACTCAGTTGACAAACTTAGCCATGAAACAGCAGCAGCATTTGCAGGCTGAGGACAGAAAGCTCCTGTCTCCCCCAGGGAAAGAGCCTGATTCCCTGGCCAACTGCTCTTCTTCCCCCAGCACCAGAGATCTCCCTGCTCCATAGCCACCGCCTGTCCCTGAGGCAAAACCTTCCAAACCAGGGAGCACCTGGGAGACTGAAGAAGTAGCTCATTGTTTACAACATATGATAAAGGAAAATACACCTACATTGCTAAAGAAAAATAAGCTAATGAACACCCTGTGAAGTCATGAGTTCATAAAATCAGCTGTATCTGCATTAGAAACAGTGTCACCTGAAGGCAACTGATGGGAGTGGGGCAGCGAGGATCAAACTGGAGGAAGTGTGAAATGCACCCACTGGACTGTGATGGTGCATCCCCTCCTCTTTCCAGGCTGCACTGCAATCTGAGAAATGCTCATTAGGCCTCAGCCCTGACAAACAGCACCTGGGCTCAGCTCTTCTGGAACTTATCAGAAATGCTGTCTGTTCCCAGGAACTGCTTTTGTCTATCCAGCTCCTGTTTTCCTCATTAACAGCCTGGGAAAATATTTTTCTTGCCTGAATGGCAAAACATTCCTGTTCTCACACTTTCAAAGAAAGTGCCAACCCAAACTGTGGCCAGGATGAAACATTGTTATGATAAAGCCCACTCTCTTGCGACCCTGTAAACAGCGGTCCAAAATGAGCCCCTTGGAGCTCTCCTGGGCCACAGCAGGCTGTGAGCAGCAGCCTCCCTGAGTGGGGCCTCTCAGAGCTGGGAACTCCCAGGTTTGCTGTACTCGCAGGATCAGCGAACAGCAACGAGTCCTGGGCTGACATCCTCACTCCCCGAGGCCCAACCCATCGGCTGTCAGGAGATGCAAAGGCATCTGAAGTGAGAATTTCACTGACTTCCGAGGGGAATTTTCACACGTACCTTGCACTGACTCTTTCTGTCTGGGTGCATAAACCTGCACATATGCCGCAGCAAAACTGGGAGAAATACTGCCTTCTTAGGTGTTCAGGTGCTTTAGATATCTCAGTAAGTTAGGCCTGTAAGTAAGGTTTACTTATAAGCTAAGTTAAATACTGCTAAATGTTGTTCTTCTGTTAAGTTGCTAATTTTGATTTTGAAGTCATAAGTTAGGTGAAGTGCTGTTTGTCTGTTAAATTGTTAAGGTTAAGCTATAACTTCAGCTTAAGTTTTAAGTTAAGTCATGTATAAGTTAAGTGTTGTTCTTCTGTTGAATTGTTAGGTTTAAGGTATAATAAAGTTAAAGCACTGTTAAGTATAAGTGCTGTTAAGCTTTTAGGCTGTATTCCTTTTTATCCTTGCTCTCACTGTCCTTTTGTCACACACACACCCACACCCCTAAATGGTTCATTTCTTTTGATTGCCTGGATTTTATCTGGTTTTTTTGCTGCTTGTTTTTCCTTGGTGTGCCTTAACTGTCCTGTAAGTAGTAGAGTGAATTTTGCCAATGAACTTTGTCGTGCTGTTACTTAATATTAAATCTGTTTTTCACTGATACCCTTGCCAGTGATTTTTTAAGAGATCTCAAACACTCGTTCGTAACAGCAGGTAACAGGATAAATGACATGCACTGCCCTGAAAGATAGGAATTAAAAAGGGCTGGCACAACAGACTACCAGAAGAATTACACAATGCACCATTTTCCTCCAAGGCATCTCTGTGACAAGGAACTTGCTCTTGCCAGCCAGCTCCAAATGACCCCTGCAGAAGGACTTGGCCTGCACCCAGGACAGAAGGCAGTAGTACTTGTTGGGGCATGAAGCAGCACAGCAGAACCAAGAGCGATGAGAGAAAACTGAAGTACTTGGTTAATTCCCTGGGGAAGGTGAGTTGAGTACAAAGAAATTGATGCCAGTTCTGGTTTGGCTGCTACTCAGATGTGCTGAAGGATGCTGGGGAGTGCTGACTGTGTTTCTAATTACTTCTGACAGCAATGTAAAAGCAAGCTGAGATATGCTGTCTCATAGGGCATCATCTTATCACTCACATGAATAGACTATCCACAACTGTTGAATCCTGTCCCAAACACAAGGAACATAGGTTTCTAAGAGCAATGGTAACAGTTCTAACAAGTCCTTTAGAAAAATCTTTTCCTCTTGTGAGTGGCAAACTTGCTACACATTACAGAGAATTTGAAAAGAAACATAATCCAATGTCAGGGGTGAATGAGTTACTGAATGCTGTTTTAGCAACAGATATTTTTGTTGCAACTGGTGTCATTGCACAAACCACTTTAAGGAGAATATATTGGTAGAAAGCCATAAAGCTTATTTACATAGATGGAGTTTCATCATCTCCCACTCCAAAGCAGGCTGGATTGGTTATGCTGACCTAATGTTTTCTTTATCATGGTTTGCGTGAGGCTAGGAACACATGTCAGTGTGGTTTAGTTTGCTCTTTCAGTATGCTGGTAGGAGTCCTTTGAGATACTAGTTTCAGTCATGCAGCATGTGCAATATTACAGAAACAGTTTCAGAAATCTAATATTCAAACAAAATCAAAACATTGCCTTAACCATGAGCTATCTTATGTCCCATTTTAGCAAGAATAATTTTCTGCAGGACATAGACCCCAACCATTTTAGGAATATATCTTGCAAAATATTGTGACATCTTCAGTTTTCCTTTCCAACAAGCAGAAGATAACTTTCAAGTCTGCTCCCAGGAGCTAATCTTTCATTTGCTTTGAGAGTCATTCTCAGTCCCCTCCTGGTATGAAAGAGGTGGTTTGGCATCAGGTAATTTCAGTTGTTTGAATTATGTTTAGGACAGAAACCAAGGTAATTTTTAAAAGGTTAGCCAAAGTCTTAAGGAATAACTTAAGGAAGAACTTTTTGGTTTTGCTAGCAAACAATTTCAAATTCAACACTGCATCGTTTTCTGATGTTAGATCAACTCTTGCAACATGGCCTAGCTCCAAACTGAAGTATAGCTCTTTTACTGATATGACATAGCCTCTGTTTAAAGAAACATACGATTTAATCTTACAGACAACCTCTTCAAAGCAGCTCATACAAGATCCGTGTAGAATTCTTCCTCTACAGAATTGCTTGCTTTCGCTGGCATTCTTTTCTTCAAATGAAAAACAAATGTTTCGTTTTGGCAGATACTGACTGTTTTAAAGTTATTTGTCCTTTTATTTCAATTTAAAACAGGCAGACATTCCTCATTGGGGTTCAAAGAATTTCTGTCTGATTCTAAAGAGAAACTCACAGTGATTTGTATTACCAAATCCTGTACATTTCCATATCCTGACATTCCAGAAACCGATGATCTGATTTGCCTTATGACATTGTTTTGAAAATAAAGCTGAAGGATTTTTCTCATTGCTGATTAAGAAATTAAATGCCCACCATACAAACCAGGCCCCCAGCAATAATTTCCACCTGGGGAAGGTTTTAAACAAAGGTACCTTTCTGAATGTTTTCCACAGCTGTCATTTGCCAGGACTGGAACCCAGGGTAAGGCACAAGCATATCGTGATCTTAAAACGGGAGTTTCCCAATTCAATTGATCCCTGCTCTGGTACAAGGCATCGAGCAGATCACCTGGCCTCTTCCCTCTCGCCACCTGCAAAAAGCGATTATCCTGTTTACAAACAGACAGCAAAAGGCCCGTGGGAACAGCGCCGCTGTAATCGGCCAGAGCTCCGACGAGCTCGAACTTACACTCATCCTCTGCCGCACCTGAGCGAGGCGAAGTCCGGGCGCTGCAGGCAGGGGAGGGCAGGTCCGGCGGGGCCAGGGCGCCTTCCTGCGGCAGCCGAGGTCCTGCTGTCACTGCGGGGCCGGGCCTGGCGGATCCGGGTGGCGGTAGCACCGCGGCCTCTGCAAACCCATGGCCTCCGCAAACCCGGCCCCGAGCGCTCTGACCCAGCGGGGCGCGGCCGTCGCCCGAGGGCAAACCGGGGCGGGCGAGCCCTCCCCGCCGGGACTACAGTTCCCGTCGGGCCTTGCGCCGTAGCGGCGCTGCCCTCCCAGGCGGCCGCGCGGCGCCGTGCGCTGCCATTGGCCGGATTCGAAAAGAAGCCGCGGCCGGCGCGGAGTGCGAGCCCAGAAGCGGTCGGGACTGGGCGGGTGAGCGGGGCCGGGGCCGGGGCCGGGGCCGCTGGGCCTTCGCTGGCTTTGGGACGGCGGTGGTTGCGGCCCGGGGGTTGCGGGGCCGGGAAGCAGCGTGGGTGGTCTCTGTGGCGGGGGCGCTGAGGCCGCTCCCCCGCTGCTCTCGAGGTTACGCGGGAGGGGCTGTGGGATGTGAGCGGTTCTCGGTAGGTCGTGTAGGGCCTGGGTAACTCCGGGCCCAAGGCTGTGCTGCTGCCAAAGCCACGGCACTTTTGTCTCGTAGGAACAGACAAATAGCCCAAAGCCTGAAAGTGAAAGGTTGGTATCGGCGGAGAGGAACGTCTCCTTTTATTTTTCTTTTTAGGTGTAAATGCTGATGCTTTAGCTTTTATTTACGTTGCCAGCCTTATTGTGTGGTTTGGGGGTTTTTCTGTCTTTCCTTGTGCTGTGACTGTGCTTTGCTGTGTGTGCCCCTAGGGTTCCCCTATTTTAGGGTGTCTACAGCTTAAAGTTCTATTGGCACACTTAGCAGGTTTCTAATAACACATCCCAGCATGCACGTGCCTTTTAGTGCCAGCAGCCAGGCAAATGTAGTTGTTCACACGAGTATCTGAAGCAGTTACACTGCTGTGTGACACAACTTGGAGGCAGATAAACAGACTGCACCTTGGGCTTTAAGGGCTCGAACCTTTCTGCTCTAGGCACTGAGATGTGTGAAAACTTTTAGTTCTGGCTTTGAATACATAGCTTAATGCTTGTCTTTTGCCTCTTACGGAAAAAGATACAGAATGAGAGCATAATCTTGTCAAATCACACTTTAAGTTTAGATTTAAAGCAACTGAAATGTCAGTTATCTAACAAGTACGTTTCCTGTAAAGGACTGATAAGCGTTTTGCAGTGTGGCTTTGTGTAGCTGATGAATAAAACTTCCAGATCGTGACAGCACAGGTAGGTTTCTTTCTAGGCGTAGCTTATTCACAGGTCAGTCATTGTTCAAGCCACGGTGATATTTCGGCCAAGTTTTTCATGGTTTTCATACAGTTGCCTGACAAAAATAAACAATGTAGATGATAAGAAACAAAGTAAACATTGATGCTTAGTTTATATATAGCTTTATCTCATTTGCAGCTTGGTGGCATTTGTCTAATTGCTTAAAGTTGTGTCAGGCTTTTACAGTCCAGATAGAAAGACTGAGCCCTTAGGTGTTTTGACACTGAAGTACACACATATCTCAGGTTTTATGCTGGGGGAAATTAAAATGGGACTGCTAAATAGGTAGACAACAAACACTTTTCCAGAGCAAAAGGGTCTCGAACCAGCCCTACTCTGTCCATTGCTTTAATGAACACTGCATGTTCTCCATTAGTATTTAGAGAAATAATTTACATGCTTTGATGTAGCCTAGACCTGGAATTGCAGTCCTAGAAGACCATTGAATTGTTGTGTCCAAAGCGTCAAAATTCAGGAAGTCATGTGTAGGTGTCTGGTTGCTGCATCCCTTGCTGCCATAGTTCATTAGTAATTGCTCAGTGAGTTATTTTAAACTTGATCTTTAAAAAAGGTTGCCAAGTCCTGTAATATCACAGGAAAAATCTATAGGAGAGTAAAGTGCAGGGAAAAAAACCCTCATATTTTTGAAAAAAACACCAACTTTTTAAAGGTGATTTTGAAATTTGCTTGTCTACCAACACAGAACCAATTTACCTTTATTTTCTATAGCAAATTGTCACTGCTCAAATTCTGAAATGCACAAAAATTAAAAATTATTAAATTATGGATTAACTAATTGCTAAGCTGTAAAATTACTAAAAAGCAATACTTGTACTCTGGTATGAGGCTTTCTAATTTTCTGGTGCCCCTTTAATTGCTAAAACTATTTATTAGTCTTTGGAACATTTCTGAACTCTGCCTTGTATTAAGTACATTGTGTTATCTTTATAATACCAAATAGTTATCAGGTCCTGCAGAGATAACCATGGCATTCTAAATGGACTCTCTAATAGGATGATGAAGTTGATGTGGAACAATACAATTAGGGGATTTTTTTAAAGTTTTATCTTCCTTGTCACACATGCTTTTTAGCAAGTTTGTGGTATAAATGGAAGGCTTGTCCCTGGTAAACAGTTGCTTTCTGTTTAAAGAAAAGTGGCTGTTCTTAATTCATGATGCAAATCCCCGTTCAGACCCTCTCCCTAGCTAGCAGAAACTTGTTATGTAAATTATGAATAGGATGAAGAAAGCTTTCTCCTTAAAGAAATTGCAATTTCAAATTGACTTGTCTTCTAAGGGACTTCAGAAACTTTGTTATATGATCAGAGAGCACAAAATAGTTTTGTTTTATCTTGCAGAATGGAACCGACTTTGGATAATGAGAAATTTTACAGACCATCCTATATTGCCAGCATTGAGCCATCTCCAAGAACAGGACCAGTGAGTGTGGAAGATATTAAAACAGATCTCTCCTCTGAATTTTCTTTGGTTTCTTCAAGCTCAGACACAAGCCAGGTAAGAAAGCTTTACTGTTTTGATTGTTTGGATATTTATTTTTAAAAAAATAAATTTAGTCCTTTCATAGATAAGAATAGTCAGAATTTTACAGAGAAGATAAAAAGCTTCTGTTTTATTTTTCAGTTTGAAAGAGATGCATAGGATTTAGACTAAATTGTGTGGCACTGCATTGATGCCCTACTGGGTGCATAATTTTTCTTTGAATGAGGCTAATTGCCAGTTCACAGAATGTTTTTGTGGGTGTAACTCTTGATCTCTAGTTGGCCTGAATGCAGTGCTTATATTTATGTGCTGCAAGATTAGTTTATGACAGCAGACTTCTGCAGGGGCCTAAGCTGTTCTAAAAACTGATGTAGTGAATTAGTTTTGATTCCCATGTTATCAAATAAGTCTGTTCAAAACGTCCTGATGAAATAAAACTGCTTTAACATGCTAGTTTTCAAACAAAGAATCAAATTTCTAACTGTTGTAATTTTTTTTTTTCCAAGAGGAGCAGTTTGGACTCTAAGGGACACATACAGGTTTGCCTCCGTATCAGGCCATTTACATCATTGGAAACAGAAAATGGATCACAGGTGTGATGTTTATTTAGCTCAAAAACACTTAAGATTTGTTTTGTGGGGTTTTTTTTGTTTGTTTTCCCTGTAAGCTGAGTTCTTTATAGTCTCTTCATGCTTGCATTGCTTCTTTCTTTTTAATAGGAATGTGTTTCACTTGAAGACTCAACAAATATCATACTGAAGCCCCCTCAACAGTATTTGAGTCGATTAAGTGAAAAAACTGCTGGACAGATGTTACAGAAGTTCACTTTTTCACAAGTAAATGATTTGTCTTGAAAAAATTTTAATTTATTCCTGGTACAGGTTATTTTAGCTCATAGTTTGCTTGGTATTAAATACTGTATTTTTTTATTTTATTGTCTTTAAGATTTTAAAGTCTCTAATAGTTGCTTAAAGTATAAATATTTCTTGGTAATACTCAGGTGTTTGGACCTGAAACAACCCAAGAAGAATTCTTTGAAGGTACCATGAAGGAACCAGTGCAAGATTTCCTAGATGGATATAATCGTCTTGTCTTTACATATGGTGTTACAAATGCTGGGAAAACTTACACTTTCCAAGGTATAAGTAGAAATAAGTTCTTCTTGAAAGCACTTTCTTTCTTCCTTTTTTTTCCCAATAGTGCGGATTACTTCTAGCAAAAACATTTTAACTTATTCTTTCATTTAAATTGTAGTCCCTAGACATTTGCTTCTTTTGAATATTAATAGTCTCCTTCCATAACAAATGTAACTGCCGACAGAGTCACTACCAGAGTTGACCTTAACATTGTTATATTACTTTGCAAGGCTCTATAATTTCAACTGTGTGTGTGATCTTTCTATTTTTCTCTGAGTATCTAATATGCCTGGGATGAGGGGAAGTTGGGAAAAATACATGTTCTGTATAACAAGATTTGAAAAATGTAGGTCACTCCACACCAGACCAGCGTTTTCTTATTATTATAAAGGTTGTACGTCTCAAATAAGAAACAGTATTTGAGATTTTCAATTATTATAGGCAGAGAATAAATATTTTGAAACATATTTGATTATTTTCATATATTTCCATCTTGCCTTGAGTTCTCGAGCTGAATATCCTAGGCACCCTTTTTTCCTGGTGCACTCTTTCTGTTTTGTTAAAGCTCCATGTCCTTTCTGGTCAGAAGATGTCATTCTTCAGTTGTTTTTCAAACCATTGTAACAAATGAGGAGATCTTTTTCACATGGAAACAATTTCTCTTATCCTGAAATGGCAGTTCTGGATGCTATACCATTTATTTTATACAAAGAAGTAGTAGAAGGACAATGAGTTGTGTGTCATATGAAACAGATCTGTATTGAAGTGATGTTATTTTCTAAGCTGTTTTCCATTAGGTGGATCATAATTAAAGACTACTGCCAGTACTTTCAGTTAGCATTTATCTGGGGCAATAATGGGATGCTCTTTTCTGTCCTTTTAGATAAGGTAAAAAACAAAACCCCAACAATTCCTGAAGCGTACAGTCTCTGGGCTTGACTAGTTTGGGGTATATTGTGTGGGGTTTCAGATATTTTTGATTGACATCTTTTTAGACTAGGAGCTCTTTCATGGTATTATATTTTCAGGACTTTAATAAAAATTGGCGAGGCAGAATGTTGCCTACTGGGTGCCATGATTTCCTCTTCTGTTATTGCACTTTGGCATTACACAAGAGCCTGTATTCAGTCAATGGCAAAGGACCTAAGTGAAGGATGAAGCAGTTTTTAGGACTGTTCATCATTCACCTGTGACTGTTAATTTGTTCATGTTAGGTTGAATTACAAATGGCATTGCAATAAACAAAAAATTATTAGAGAGGAAGTGAGGAGAAAAAAGCAAGACTACTTGAATTTATTGTGGTATTTGGTACTAGCTTGGGGTTTGAGCACCAACCAAATTTTATAGAAGTTCTGACTTAGGTGACACATCTAGTGGTGTAACTGTTAGATGTCCATCTGGCTCAAGAGCAGGAGAAATTATCAGCCTGAGACAGGGCAATAACTTCTCTTCCACTCTCCCTTTTCTCTGATTTAGAAGTCAAATGTGAGAGAACCCTTTACAAACTTGCATTTGGATTCAGAAACATTATGCATGCATTAGGCGCTTTTTGACTCCTTTTTGTCTTTTTGGCACAAAAGTAGTATCTTCTGAGAAAAGGGTCTGGTTCAGGGAAAGGAGCGAGTCTTTGCAAGGGTTCTAGAATTTTTTTTGGAGGGTCTGTTGAATTAGTATAGGACTGCAGCTAAGAGATCAGTCAGAGTTTTATTTTAAGATTACTTGTGAGAGTGAAGGCAGCCTATGGAATACAGTTGAAAAATTGCAAGTCTTCATCAAATGTCTGTTGGTTGTGGTGGTTTTTTTAATTTGTTTTCCCATAAGGCTAAACTTATGCAGAACACTTCAACAGTTTTTGTTTTGTTATGCACAGTATTGGCATAGAACATGAACTGCTGCTGAAAGCCAAATACTTTTCAAAACTCTGTCATTTCTATTACCTTGAGAATACGAAAAACTTCCACTGCTTCATGCTGTAAATTGTCTCCAAATTCCTCATGTATGCCTTGAGATTTGTATTAACCTTCTGTCTTCATTTATCTGTATACACTGTAATAATTGGGATTTCTCTTTTGCATGCACTTTCAGGGACAGAAGATGATGTTGGTATTCTGCCAAGGACTATGGATATGTTGTTTAAAAGCATTCAAGGAAAGCTGTACACAGCAATGGATCTCAAACCCTATCGCTGTAGAGATTATATAAAGCTGACTGAAAACCAAGTGAGAGAAGAAACTGCTATTAAGAATTCACTAATTCGTCTAATAAAAGAGGTAGAGGAGCACTTCTTTCTATGTTGATGAGTACATGTATCTTTAGATAGCTCCATGTTCTTCGTTTTCAGTGGGAAGACATTGGCTGTATTGAACCATGGATGTGTCTGTCTGCTGGCAGCCAGCTATTTCGATTAGCAGTAAAGTGAGCAAAAGAGCTGATGACCCCTGTTCTCCTGGGGATTTTTGTCTTGTGGCTGAATACTTCGTGGGCTTGTAAACTCTGAGGTTTTTTTTTTTTCCCCTGTAGTTTGGGCACCTGATAACTTATCCTCTGGAATTACTGGTGCTTAATAAGAACTGAATGTAGATAGTCCCCTCTCTATCTGTGGGGATCCTAGTAGCTCTGATCCTTTAAAGAACATTCTGTCTTTCAGAATGTTGAAAGAAAGTAATAATTTTGAGGTTGTTGCCCTCTTCCAGTTTGGCAAATATCCTCCAAGGAAGCAAAAATATGTTTGAAATAGCAGAGCTATAAAGCTAGTGGATGTAGAGATTTGAATTAAAACTGGGTTTCTGCTGGGCTCTTTTCTTACGGTTACCTGTTGAGCAGTCCAGAAATAAACTCCAGTTTAGGAGTTGACTGAAATTCTAAAGCTGTTTAGTCTAATTACAGTTATGGGGGATCTGTTTTTTGTATAACCGTACCTTTTTCTTGATGTCTTTTAATTCTGAAATTAGTGGAATAATGTGAAATAAAATTGAGCATATGCTAGGATTTTAAACTAGAAAGGTATATTTTGTTTTTAACGAAAAGAATTAAACATCTCCCCTGTGGTATGCCAGGTTGTAATAGCTGGTGTTGGAAGGAATGTATCTGTTTCTTTGAAATTTATCCATTAGTTAACTGGGCTTCAGTGTGGAAGGTAGGTGGCAGCAAAATTCTTTGACATCAGGAGCACAGGAGTAAGTGAAATCTAGCTCTGTCAGCCTTCAGAAAGGACTTCAGAAAAATCTTTCTTGTGTATGTTTGAATGCACATATGTGTTCCCTCTAGTTTTTAAAACTGTATTTATAAAGACGAATAAAGTTTATAAACTTGCTGGCAAAGTTTGCATCAGCTGCAGTAGAGGTTGGGGTGGGTTGGTAGCACTAAAAAACCTGAACCAAACCACACATGTTTTTAGTTTGTGTTAGTTCTCTCAAGCATGCTTATGTCAGTAGATGAGTTTTATTTCTTTAGGCATTTCCAGTTGTCGTTGTGTGCCTGAAAAAACCTAACTAACCAAAACTAGGGCTGGGAAGGGAGTGTATGTGCAGGAAGCTCCTAAGCTCTAGCTGTAGGTATTTGGTTTACTTTTTTTTTAATAGTTCAACAGAAGAAAATTTTCCTTCTCTTACTAAAACCTAGACTTTATTTCAAGCATGTATGATGAAGCAATAAATTGCTCGTTTTATTTTGAGTGAGTGTTCTACATTTACTTCTGTTTCTGAGGGTTGGCCTAGTAAGTTGTAAAAATATGAAATCCTATATTAGCAAAATACTAAGGATAAAAAAATTCAGGGCTCTCTAGATTTACCAGGTTAAGACTAATGTGTAAACTGCAAATGTACTCCTGCAAATCATCCTGTTGTATCATCCTGTTTCTGTGTGGGTTCCCCCCACTCTAGTTTTCTGTGGCTAGACTGCTTCCAATGCAGCAAGCTGAAATGCTATATCCTGATGTAAGGGAAGTGGCAGGGGTGAGTATTAAGGTAACAATTGCCCTTTAATAGCAGTGTGTACAGGTGCACTGAACCAGACATTTTGTGTAGCTATGATCTTTCTATTGCCACACTGCAACCCTGCTGTATTCCCATCTAGTAATACAATAGAGCTATTGGAAAAGTAACTTGTGTACTGTCAACAATATATTTTAGAGTTTCTATTTTCTTTTGTAGGTAGACCAGATTAACACTAGCAACAAAGCACCTGTGGATTCTAAGGGTATGTTTTATATAAAAGGTTTGCAATTAAAGCTGGCAAAGAAGCTTTCTGAAGGTCAATAACAGACTTGTGGCCTACATTAGTAAAATGACTACTTGTCAATTCTGTATGCCTGTAAATTGGATAGTGAGCAAGTTATTAGGGTGGAAAATCCAGGGATAAAATGGTTAGAAGAAGACTTGAAAGGGCATTAAATGAGCCCAAGTTATAGCAAAGAAAACAATATTACTTATGCTGTGGATCCTAGTGGTATTGTGACAGGCTTTTAGAGTACCTGTATGTAATTATATAAACTTAATTCCAGCATTTAAAAAAATACCTAAATAGGTGGTTTGATTTAAAAAGTCAAAATGAAGTGTCTTGTCAGTTTAGTTCTGTCTTTTAAAGGTATTGAAGAGACTGGCTGATTCTAACCAAGCTGTATATGTTTGATAGAGTTGAAAAGTGGAAAAGGAAGCAGTAGAGTAGGTGTCTCTTGCAAACATGTAAGTTAACCATGTGACTTCCAGATACTTAAGAAAGGGGGTGGGAACTTCAATGGATTTTTGTATGGGTTAAGTGTTTTTTAGAAAGTTGCTGTAGTGTCAATTTTCACTCTACTAATTTTTAGCAAAACACACTTTACTAGGTCCATATTGACTTTTAATATTTTGTGCTTGGTAGATTTGGAAGTTATCTCAAAAGACTCGGAACAATCTGTCACAACTGCAAGAAGTCACATCAAGTTTTCTGTTTGGATTTCATTTTTTGAGATTTATAACGAATGTTTTTATGATCTGCTGATTCCTGTATCAAATGACAAGAAAAGAAAAACACTCCGCCTAGCTCAAGACATCAAGGGATGTTCTTTTGTTAAAGGTGAATAGAATACATTGCAAGTTGGCCAATGTAATTCGAAAAGTTGGTCTACTTTATAACAATGTTTAGATTAGAAAACTCAACAAAATAATGTTTGAGTTAGAACACGTCTATCTACATTCACTGTGGCACTGGAAATGTCTACCTCGTGTGTGGAAGGCAGCAGTCTACACACATAGAAGTATCTATACCTCTAATGCTGGTTTGTCTTTACTCTTTACTGTAACTGTTAAAAGCCTCTGCACTCCACTGCCTTGGTATTTCTTTGAAATGGGAGAAATATTGGAAACAACTGACAAATTTGTTAGTGGCTTGCTTTTTTCCATTTTCTTAAAAAAAGACTACAATAATTCTTGTAGTTAAGTTAGTTCTTAACTATTACCTCAACAGTTTTTAAGATTGTTTCTGGGGCTTTTTTCTGAAAAGCAGACTTCAGGTATATGGTCATCATTTTGCAGACAAAATGCTTCTGGTTTTTTCAGTTAAGTCGGTGGCCCTGAAAGAGATCTGTATGATTTTCCCTTCCTTTTCCTCGTGCCCCACCCCCCCCC
>VZRZ01002431.1:54093-81795 GCA_013398175.1 Climacteris rufus | reverse complement strand
CCGTTGTGGTATAAAATAAAGAAACTGTCCAGGTGGAGTTCTGCCTTGCTGAATATGAATATAGGGCTTTCTGCTCATATGAGACCTTAACTTTTTGACTTTTCAGTGCTCAGGCTAAGGTTGCTTACTTAATTTGAATAGAACATATTTAATGTGCTAATAGAATGATCTGATGATGTACTATACTTCTCCTTCCTTTCCTATGAGATGAGACATTTTGATCTGATTTGTTGTCATTTAACTTCTGTTCTGAAGCAGGTGTAGTAAAATGTTTCTATGCCTCAAGTAAATGTAGTGTCTTTGATGTGCATACATTATCACTTTAATACTTAGTTTGGTAATGTTATCTAAAGAGTTACCATATTTGTTCTTCCTGAAGATCTGCAGTGGATTCAGATTTCTGACTCTAAAGAAGCTTTTAGACTTCTAAAACTGGGATTGAAACACCAGAGTATTGCAAGCACAAAACTAAATAATTGCTCCAGCAGAAGGTAAGAAACATTTTGAATACCATTGGGCATAGGATGGTGTGTGGGAGGAAGGAGAAACTAAAATATGGCTCGTGGTTTTTAGGAAGGCAAGAGGCTTTAACAAGGCCTAAATTTCTCGGTTTCAGTTTTGGTGTCCTTTAGCAGTATGTGACACAATGCTTTAAGCCAAAGGGATTCAATCCTTCAGTAAGATGAACATGTACTAAAGCTAACAGTATTTTATCAAATGTTATACAAAAGCACTTGGTTTTATTCCATCTAAAAGTCTGAGGAAAAAGCAAAATACATGATACATAAACATCTCTTTAGAAGTTTGTATCTGAGTATATGCTTAGATTTGTTGACAGATCCAACAACATTTTGAACAGATGTTGTGGAGGCTAAAAATATTTTGAAAGTGTTGGTCTACTTTCACTTCTCCCCTGATTGCAATTTTTCCTTTTAGTCACAGCATATTCACAGTTAAAGTACTAAAAATTGAAGATTCAGGAACACCACGGGTGATCCGAGTCAATGAGTAAGTTCAGAACAGTTTCTTTTGTGATGAAGTTGTCAATTATCTTCCTTATTGATGTACTGGTACCCAGTGCTCACTGGCAGAACCTCCTGCATGCATGGTGCCTTTCCTACTTTTACCCTCAGGCAGTACTTGGCCCTCTCCCTCAAGCCATCAGATTGCAATGCCCTTCTCTATCTTGTCACCTCTGCTCAGCACAAGGTTTTGCCAGACTGCTTTACTCCTGAACTTGGGCCAGTCCCCAGAAGGAAGAGGATGAAGAGGTGGGTGGGGTGAAATAGGAAGCATGTTGGGAAAATGCTTAGCAGAAAATAGTGGGAAGTTTGATTAGGAAAACAAACTTAGGAAGGATGGGGAAAAGTGATCATTTTAAAAACTGGCTAATTTGTGCATCTTTAAGGTAAATAAAATGATTTTTCTTTGTCTGCTTTCAGACTGTCATTGTGTGATCTTGCTGGTTCTGAAAGATATACCAAGACCCGCAATGAGGGTGACAGATTGAAAGAGAGTGGAAATATAAATGCCTCTCTCCTGACTCTAGGCAAGTGTATTAATGCACTCAAGAACTGTCAACAGTCAAAGTAAGTCCTTTTATGAATTGCCAACTGGTTATGGGTTTTTTTGGTATTACCTACAATGTTTAAAGCTATTGTTTAAAATATACAGTATTAACACTTAAATTTTTGGTAGTAAAGATGTATAGACTTCTGAAATCTGTACTGTAGTCTTGTTGATGTACCAAAGTTATCTTAAACTTGGCTTGTGCTGCTTTTTAATTAAATCATTTAAATTATCACATCCTCAAAACAATTTATCATAGATTTTAGCAATTCTACTTTCTTGTTCTGAGCTTGGCTTATCAAACAAACTTGGGAATAAAATTTAAAATTTAAATTAAAACACCCCTGTTACTAGTGTCACAGTAAGAGCAAAAGTTTTAAGTCCTCAGGCTGGATAGGTCTTACACTGATTGGAATTTATTAAACTTCTGATCATCTCTTCTTTTGCCTTTTAAAGGTTGCAGCATCACATACCTTTCCGGGAAAGTAAGTTAACTCATTTCCTTCAAGGATTCTTCAGTGGAAAGGGGAAGGTATACATGATAGTAAACATAAGCAAATGTGCTTCAGCATATGAGGAAACACTCAATGTGCTAAAGTTCTCGGCCATTGCACAAAAAGTAAGTGTGTTGTAGTCTGAGTTGTTGATCAGTAATTTTGATTTGCTTTAAAGAGCAGGTTCACTTTTAAGAATATGAACTTAATTACTGGATTTTTCTGTCTTGTGTTGCAATCATATTTCTAATTACACCTAGTTTGGCTTTATCTCCTAGAGCCTTTAAAAAGGCTTTATTGGGACTTTGGAGGATGGGGGTGCAAGCATCAACTGAAAACTTGTAATTCCTATGAAACATCCAGCCTAGCAAGACACTATATTTGTAAGACATTCCCTGAGTTCTAGGGAACTTTCTTCTGTAGATACAATATGCTCTCACTTTGACCTGTCTCATACTACTGCTATCTTAATTTGGAATATTGCTCATCTGAAATATTGATAAAATAGATTGAGCATCAGAGTTTGAAAGGTCATCTTTATGTTCACAGAGGCTTCAGTGGGAAGGTGGAAGCAAAGTGAGTAGGAGTAAGTGCAGTGATAAAACTTTGGCAAAGTTGGAAGATGAAAGTGTGGGGGGTCAGTGCTGTAGCTTTAATGGAAGCCATGGAAAAGTCTTGTTGACAGTTAAGTCCATGCCTTTGGAATTTGGGCAGGTTAAGTACAATACCAGAAGGAGCAGACTGTAGGGATTATACAGCTGCTAAAGAAATAGATACTATAGTATGGCATCCATGTAATGCAACTGGAAACTCAAAGTACAGGAAATGAAGAATCTGGTTGTGCCTCTTGTAGGTTATCCAGCTAGTGAAACTTGATATTCCTGGGATCAAAACAAGTTTGTAGTGACAATTTTGTACTCTAGCTGGAAACTGGTCTAAATAGTGACTCTGAACAGAGGATAATCTAGGAAAATGCTATGCTCAGGAGACCTATAGGAGAGTACAACAGGTCTCTGAAGTGCCAATGGAGGTTTAAAAAATACCAATAAATTCATTCTTTTTCTGCCTAGGTTTTAGTTATGGATACATCTATTCTTCCCCAAGATCAGTCATTTGGCCAGAAATTGACGGGAGAATCATCACTGCTTAATGTCAATAGAATGCAAATCCCAAGGAAAAGAGCTACTATCCTATGGGACAGAACCTTGGAAGATGTGTTTGAAGATGATGCTGCTGAGATGGAGGAACAGCACAGTATGTCAAGAGAAGAAGCAGCACAGGAAAATGAAGGAAATGAAGTTGTCATTGGGAAAGAAAAATATATGGTATGTGCCAGGGCTACTTTAAGAAGTAGTATAGCATGGATCCTTGAAGCAATGTATACTTCTGGTTTCTTCCATCTCACCCTTCTCCCCCTGCCCGACTTCCTCCTCATCACCCTTATTCCACCTAAATACAGTGTGTAGAATTACAAGTGGGATTACTGATGGCTTGGTGCTTATTGTGGGAAAACTATGAAATGTATCAAAGTACAGACTGATCAGTAAGAATTGCAGATTTGGTTTTCTCATCTTTTGGTATCTTATGGTCAATACACAGAAAATATTACCTGTTTTTTACACAGAAGATTGTTCCTTTGTTATTCTATGCACAAGAAAACTCTGGACCCTGTTCTTTAAGAAGCAGCAGTCACTTCCAGTAGGGAACAGAAGAATAGAGACCATTTTGTGGAGCTTTCATTAATACCCAAAATTGGGCATCTGGAAAAAAAGACCAAATTCTGTGGATCTTAAGCCATCTTTAAAAATAACTTCAAGAGTTTTTGTTATAAACTTGGTGTTCTTTGCCAATACGCACTCTGTGCAAACCTGAATTACTGTGTTAGTACCAAACAGAAAGTTCAATCTACTTATATATCCTCCTGCTTATGAAAAAGCTAATAAAGGAACTGGGAAGACTTTTGCCAGCTGCAGAGTAAAGTGTTGAACTGTTTGAGGAATGGGAAAAATCTCACTTCTGGGAAATTATTTCTTTATGAAATGCATAATATTAATTGTAATGCTAGATGCTGGTGAGTCTTGTAGAAGACCTGAGGAACAAACTTGTTGCTGAAAAGAAGAATAAGTTACTGCTGGAACTAAAAATTCGTGAAGAAGTGATACAAGAATTTACCCATTATTTTGCTGAACGGGAAATAGATTTCAAGTAAGCTTGCTTTAAATGGTTTTAAAGTTACTGGTTAAGAAAGTAAAAGTCAGTTTACTTATTTCTTAAATCCCTTTTGGTTGTAAGAGACCACAATCTTCTGCTAGATCTGATCATCTACTGCATCTGTTAATGTTCTGGTTTCTGTTTGGATTATGAAAATGCCATGTAGGAAAGGCTTTGATTTCTCTGTGGGATGGGTAGGATTGTGTGTGTATAATTTGTAAGCAGTGTTTGTTCCTCTAGTGCTCTTTCTAAGAGAAGAGCTGCTTCGAAAAGTATTTGAAAGAGTAACATTTGCTAATCCTTTGGTTACTTTTTGTTTTAGTGATAATCTAGATACTCTCTCAAGAAGCTTAGAAAAAATTCTTGTTGTTAAGTGCTATCCATAATCTGTGTATTTGTTTCCCTCCTGTTCTTCCTGCATGTGTGAAATACATGTCTGTTTTAGGATAGCAGCATTGTTTTGTGGGTTGCTTTGTTTTGCCAAAATAAAGAAGAAAGCATCTTTGTTTAAAGGCAACTGTATTAATAACTTTTTAGCCTTTCTCATGCCTAGCTCTTAGCTGACATTTTTTTTTCTACTCTAGAGAGTGCCTTTCTCATGAACGAGCACAGCTTGAAGAAAATTCTGAAAAACGCCTGGAAATCTTCAAGGAACTTGTAAATGGTTATACTAAAAATGCAGATGAAAAAACTTGCAGTGAGCAAGCTGGACCTCTGGTATTTTTATTTGTCTGCCCCAAATGTCCCTTTTACTAAGTACCTGTTATGGTCATGGTATTTCTTAAGAATTAGAAGGATGGTTTCAAGAAATTGCATGCAGTGTAACTGTATCCTCAGCCAACTATAGTTAACCCATTTACTAGATTGGGTGGCTGAGTCTTGGGATTCAGGAGTTTTCTGTGCTTTCTGCACTTCTCCAACACAAAATTAATGTTATTCTATACAAAGAAAGTGGGAGGAAATCTGCAATTGCAATATAAAATCCATTGCATTTACTGCCTATTTAAAATCATTGAGACTGACTTCTTAGGCCACATATGGACTGTGCTGGAGTGGTCAGAGACTTCTCTCTTAGGGCAGTTGTAGCCACAACTGAAGCAATGAGAATTATTCATCCACTCAAGCCATAACTAGACTCTTAACTTGCCTGTCTCTTGTGAGTTTGAAACCCTTTGTTTTTAAAAAACAGAGAAGAAAAGTATGAAGTCAATCTTTTGAGTATAACTTAGTATGAAAAGTTACCACAGACTTATTTGACCTCACAAACTTTTCCTGTTATATGAAAATTTCAGGTGTATTCTTTCTAAAACTGTTTGCTTGCTCTGTTCATTCAATATTCTCATTGGTTTAAAATATGCTAGATTTTATATTAAACTTGGAGGGGATGTTTTTGTGGCGATATAAGGGGGAATATAATGGTGGGTCATTAAATGTTATCCAAATAAAGTAGCTATTACTTGATACTGAAGTCTGGTGTATGAAGGTAGATAGAAACTCGCAATCAATGCATATGAACCCACAAGATGGCTTTGAAGTCAGAATTAACTGTAGTTATATATTTGAATTCATAATGATCTTCATATTTTCTGTAGAAATAATGGCTTTTGTGTAATTATTTGCCATTTCTAAATGAATAAAAATTATCTTTTAGAATGAAGAATACAGAACAGGCACGGGTGCCTACACTGATTTTGAGGGTGTTATTGATTCTCTGCAAAATGACATCACGGATATAAAAAATCAGGCACAAGCAGCGCACCAGTACATTGTGTCCCTAGAGGACCCACAGGAAACTATAGGTCGTCTTGAAAAACAGCTGGAAAAAATAACTGCTGAACTACTTGAGACCAAGGAACAGCTGGAAAAGAAAACCACAGGTAAGTTGGGTCTAAGTATGATGTGAAAGACACAAAAGAAGAAATGACTGAGTACTGCAAAATAGGAATAATAATCTAGTTGAGCGGGATTTTGTAACCAAATTGTATGTATAGTTGTGGTAATCCATTGTTTTGTGTATATTCAGGTTAAATGATTCTGCAGACCTTGCTTATTTCATTTTTAAGATGAAACTTAATATTGTCAATTGCAGACTTAGGAATTGTGGGGTGAAATATCAAAATGATTGATTTCCTTGTTGCATTGCAATCTCTGCACTTTTGTTTTGTTGATGCAGTGTTTTCAGGCATCATGTGGAACTTTGATGGAGGAAAAACTATAGCAGTACCTCATAATGATCTCAGCAGAGGTCTTTTTGATATGATCTATATTTTGTACGGGTTGCAAGGCCCGATTGTCCAGTTCAGAAAACCTAAGCAACTTTTGAAATGTGTTATATAAGTAGCAGTCAACTTGAAAGTAGATCTATTCAAAAACTACTGAGGTACCAGAAGATACAAAAAAATGGATTACTGAGTAAACTATGTGATGGCTGATTACATGAGGCAGGCTTTTTTCCTGTTACAGGTTTTGAAACACAGAGGATTAAATTGGATGAGTCTGCTGAGCAACTTAAAGAAGCAACTGAGGTAACTTTCACAAAAAAAAATTGTGCAAAATTATTTGCTTTAATACTAAATTCCAATAACTTAAAATGCTTCTAGCTTTTTTTAATATCAAGCATAGTTTAACTGATCTTGCTTTTTAAAAGCATGGTAGAGTTCAATTTAACACTGAACTACTTTTTTTCCTTTTCCAAGAAAATGAATATACAAAATAAAAGGATTCAAGAACTAATTGACATTGTGAAGCAAAAAGATGAAGCTATTATGAGACTACAGGGTCAGATAATCCGTTCAGAAGGAACCATTAAAGACTACGTAAGTGTTAAACATCTCTATTTTCTTCATACAAAAAAAACATAATATAGGCTTATAATGGACTTTAGTTTGGAAAATTGAAATTTTGTGTAAGTAATTGCTACTTACTTGTAATAGTAGCAGGGGCAGTTGGCATTGAAACTAAAGCCACAGCAAAATGTTTGCAGGGGTGTGTGTAAAAAATGTGACTTTCAGAAGCAGTAATCTGAAGTTATTATTGGAGGACTCTAGCTGAGACTCTGAAGAGCCATTAAAAAAATTTTAAGACCTCAAATTGTGAGGACTTAAACAGTTGAAATAGAGGAAGTGCATTACTGTCTGCATTTTTTGCCTTAATGAAAGAGGAATAAAAGGAGGTTTTGTTGCAACAAAAGGTCAATTTTAGTTCAAGTTAGAATCTAATGATGTATGAAAGACAATGATTGAGTAAATTGGGGGGGAAAAAATCAGTGTGTTCCACTCATCACCACCATTCTTGCACACATTCATGGGAAGAGCAATAATATGAATGTATTGAGAGAGTTTGGATTAAGAAGGTATGATGGGTATCTCTGCTTTTGATGTGATTAATAAAAGTTTCTATTGTCTGGTCTAGTGCTAGTTGCTGAATGCTGGAAGACTAACTTTGCTAGATGTATACAGGTTAAAAAAAAAGTTAAATCATGCAGTTAGAGAGGTTTTGGGATTTTTTTTTCGAGCCTGATCTCCTGTAACCTGAAGTAGTTTTGAGAACACTTCAAATGAAACTTAGTCAGCACTCTGATCCATTTCTCTTACACTGTATACTTAAAGCTTTGACCACACTTAATCTTGTGTATTCTCTCTCTCTGCCCCACAGCCACTTAACTTTTCAATAGTATGAATGCTCCAAGAGTAAGGAGAGTTGTGGTGGCTTACTATTACTACTCCTTCCAAGAGCAAGGTTTAAGCTGTCCACTCTTTCCATGAGACTGTGGCATGAAATTTTAAACATGACCATAAACCTCTGTTCTATAGTCTATTGTTTTTTTTATGGAAGTACTTATAGATTAGTAATTGGTTCTTGACAACCACATGGCTTGCTGCTTGTGTCATCTTGCAAGTAAAAAACTTTTCTCTTAGTCTAATATATACAGTATGTATGGCAGAACCTGACTAGGCTTTCAAATTGCATCAGATGTGTCATGACAAAAATGATTTGTGGCTTTGCTGAAGGTTGTTAAAGCTCCCAGCTCTACCAACCATGATCAGAAAGTGATGAATTTGTAGAATTGACTGTTTGCCCTTTGAACAAATTGGAAATTCCATCAACTCTTTGTTTTCAGATGGTAAACTAATTCCTCTTTAACACAAGTCTTACATTTTGTAGTTCTCTAGTCTCCTGCTCTGATTCCTGTACAACACAAAGTCTTGTGTTTATTAGTATCTGAAGGTACACCAGCTCTTGGTTTAACTAATTGATCTGCCATTGATGTTCTTCCTCTGGCAACCTCTATGTACCTTACTCAGGGAGTTTTGTAGAAATACTTGTATATAAAAAGCTACTAAACCTTTTAAGTGCTCACTTTGTTCAACTTCAAAGCAATTGATCTTATTTTAACACAGGAGGACACTTTGACTACCATTAAGAGAAAATTGGCAGAGAAGAACTCTAATGAAGTGATTGAAAGCAGCCAATTAAAGGATTGCGAGGGAACTATATTGGAAGTGGGAAGAAAACGTTGCTTAGAAAATAAGCCTACTGCAGAAGAAGAGCCACCTACAAAGAAAGGTACAATTTCTACCATCACTCAACAGAGGGCCTTCAAAAAAAGCTTGATTACTATTCCAGAACAGAAGCAAAAAGCTGTGAAGCGTAAGCATTATGTTCTGAGGAGGAGATCTGCTATGTTGAACTGTAAACGGAAATAACTGTTCTGTAAATGTAATCTGTTTTGGAGAGGGCCCTATATCATTTACTCCTAAATGCCTTCAATAAAGGTTAGTTTTTAGACTCTTTACTTTCTGATGCTTTTTCTCATCTGTGTGTGTACCTGCATACCCAGCTGTAGTTCTTAGGCAATTTCCTAACAGTTGTTTTTGTACGAAATTTTCTGTTGCTGGATTTCTGAGAAAGTAGCATCTCCTGCTCAATTTTTTGAAAATTGCCTAAGCAAGCATCAAAGGTGTCAATGACTTACTGATTGTTCATTCATACAGCGTGTGCTGTGAACTTTGATGTTCCATTCTGTGTGCATGCTGTGAACACACCAGATCTGGTCAAGGTGACAGCGCTGACAAAGGAGAAAAGCTTTCCACTTGAATAGAAGTAAAAGTAATTAAAATCCACAAATGGCATGTTTTGTAGAGCTCTCATGCTTGCACTTTCCATCTTTTTGCTTTCCTTGCTTTATCTGTGAGTTTGTCAGGTGAATAAAGTCTATTAGGTGAGACTGAGCTATATGGGACTTGTGCAAAATGATATTTGTAAGAGCTGTCTGACTCTAACTTCAAGACCCAGCTTGGCTTTAGTTTCTCATAGAACTATGGAAAGCATATGCAAAAAGAAGGTGAAGTGCCTTTCCTTTCTCTAAAAGGAGAATTGTTGAATTCATATATCACAGAAAAGTGAGGATACAGTGAATAAACTGAATAGTGGACTATCATTCCGTACATTGTGCAGTGAAAGAACAAGGGACCACTCACTGCAGTAAATCAGTTTTTGAGTTTATGGTGCAAAAAGTTCTAGTAAATGGGGTAACAGCAGGCTGATGTCCAGGCACTAGTGGGGTTCCCCAGAGTTTCATACTGGTCCCAGTTCTCTTCTACATCTTCATAAGCAACTTGGATGCAGGACTCAAAGCTATACTAAGTTTGCCAGTGATAGCTGTTGACTCCCTTAAAGGCAGGGGAAGCCCTGCAGAGAGCTCTAGAGAAATTATAGAGCTGGGCAAGCACCAATCCTATGAAGTTGATAAAGACAAGTGCCAGATCCTGCACCTGGGAGAGGGTAACCCTGGCTCTAAGTACAGTCTGGGGAAAGAGGCTGGAGAGCAGCCTTGCTCTTGATGATCCTTGGGGGTCCCTTTGAACTCAGGATCTTCTATGATTCCACTAACAAAGCACTTCATGCAGAGGGTATTGAACTTCTAATGTTTTCTGCCCTGGAAGATGTGAGAGGCAGATAATTCTCAGATTCCAGGCATGGAAAGACAAGCTAACAGCCAAGAGGTTCATGTACAGATACTGAAAGAGTTAAGCAGGGTTGTAATGTCACAATTTTTCAATGTCAATAAAAGTCCATACAAAATGGTTGGGCCTGCCAGTAGTAGCAAAAGGAGGTGAAATATTAGGCTAGGTCAGCTGGTGCTGTGTGATCCAATAGGACCTTTCTGTTTGTACAACTTCAAGTGTCAATTGAAGCCAAGACTAGTGGCTTTGACAAAGCATGTCTTAAGACACCTCAGCACCTCTCCCTTTTACTGAAGTATGCAAAATTCCAGTCCAGGGGGAGGAATATGTTGTATTTTGTCTGACATGTTTTCTTGGGACTACACAATTGGGCTTTCAAAGAGAACCATTTCCAAATCCAAAATTTTTAGTTTCATAGGATTTAAAAATATGACCTACAGTGAAGCTGCTGTTGTGGCTGAGCTATAAGAAGAACTTGATGTATCTTATTAGAACTGAAAAATTTATGGACAAGCAGGAGGAAAGGGGCCTGGTTGACTTTGATCAAATTGATCAATGCATTATTGCTAATTTTTCGGAATGACTTTTTGTTAGTGACTCAAAGTTAGTGACTATGCAACTTGCTGGATCTGTTCAGAGGATGTTTCTGTGCAGTACATATGTGTTTAATAGTCCCAAAGTGAGATGACTTCCTAACTCTACCTTGCTGTAGGTGCAGTACTCACAAGAATCCATACTATCTCCCTGTAGTACACAGTTGTGATGACCTAACCCTTAGAGATAGTCAGGCTTGATTTAATAGTAAGATACAGCATGCATGTTACTATGGGAACACAATTGTATTCTAAAACATTTGTGTGAAATTCAGCTGGAATCAGTTTTGAAGGTGGTGAAATACAGGTGATTTTCATTAGAATTGCTCATTGCTTTGGGAAAAAACAGTCTTAAGCTCCTGAAATACTTATGGAAATTTTGGGTTGGGATGACGTAAATCTTTCTTGGAGACCTTTACATGCAACATATGAGGTGTGGGCATTAATAGTTGTCCTTTTATCTAGTTTAGAAACCTATTGAATAAAGAAGAGAGGAGGGTTCCTAACATTAAACAAAAAAACCCCTTGTGCTAGATTTTTAGCTTTGTTTTTAAAGTAAGGTAGTATAGAGTATGGAGAAAACTTCTCAGAAAAGCATATCACTCACTGCTCATCTAAATGTAGGATGGGTAATTGGTGGCCTTATTTAAAGGAGTTGTTGAATCAGTGGAGGTGGAAACTGTGTATCACTGTGAATGTTACCTAGCTTATAGGTGTTACAAATACTTGTATAATTTGCTATTTTTATGCTAGTCATATAGAATAGAAGGTTGGAATTGAGCCATAGAAAACTTCTTCAAGTCTTCTGAATGCTTCTTTCTGCAAGTTATGCCTAGAAGCTTAAGAGGCATTTATTGCATGTAAAACAGCTCAGAGAGCTCTAACTACTTCAAGACTCCAAAATTCTATGATGTGGCTTTTAAGATGGTGACCATTTTCTACACAGCAATTACTGTTTGGTGTTGCTAGTGACTTGTACTGTTGATTTTAATTAACCTGAGCTCTATGAGGATTTATTTGTTCCTGATGTTCTTGATGTTTTGGTTTTATTTTTAGGAGATAAGAGAGAGAGTTGGGAAAATTACTCTCTTGATCTAAAGAGAACTAATAATTCTGAGACCTACATGGAAATACTAGCACTGAAGGAAAGAACTGGAACCTTGGAAGGACAGATAGCTGCACTTGAAGAACAATGCCAAAGAGAAAAATATACAAAAGAAGAGTTAAGTCAGCAGATAGCAAGCTTGAATCTCAAACTCTCCGCTTCTGAAGAAAAGGCTTCTGGCTTAAGTGGAGAACTTCAGCAATGTCGAGCTGAACATCAGGAGACTGCTTCTGAATTGGACAAACAGAAAACTATAAACAGGGAACAAGAAGAAAAGATTATTCAGCTAAATAATGAAGTAACAGATGCCAAACAAAATATAATTGATAAAGTGTCACAAATTAAAACAATGCAGTCCCAGATAGATGAATTGTATAAATGTCACTCAGACTCTTATGCTGTGGATATAGATTTAGTTAATCTGAAGGATTCCTTAGACCAGGATGAACCAGAGACAGCTCAAAGGAGTCCTCTATCCATGCAGTTCCAAACTGCTTCTACAGCAGATGTGAGACAGGAGAGCTCCTTTCACCGCAGCATTGAAAGTATTTGGGAAGAATGTAAAATTTTGATCAAGACTTCGTCACAAAAAAGCCATCGGATTCAACAACTACTTCAACAAGTGGAAGACTTAGAGAAGAGGCTTCATGATAGGGAGAATTACAATAATCAACTAAAAATAAAACTAAATGAGGTTACAAATCAAGAATATCAGTCTGTAACGGAAAAAGATCTTATGAATCAGTTACAAGAGCAAATCCAGAAGAAAACCCAGGCTTTTGAAAAGCAGGCTGCAGAAGATCAGAGAGTAATTGCACAGTTTCAGGAGAAAGTTACCAGCTATGAGGGAAAAATAAGAGATCTTGAATGTCTATTGGAGACTTCTAGGACTAAAGATGACAGCGTAAAAAAGTTAGAAGATGCTCTTAAAGAAAAAGAATCTACTATTTTAAATCTAGAAAGTAATACAATAGCTCTGCAAGAGAAATGTACCAGTTCAGACATAAAACTGAAAGAACTCAGTGATCGAGAGGCAAATCTGAAGGATGAAGTTGTGCAGTTGATGAACAGTTTGGAGACCATGAAACATGTTCTTCAAGAAAAGGAGAAAAAGGAGTATGAGCAAATACAGTCTATAGAACTGTAAGTAAATAATGAGATTACTCCTAACCCTCTGACAATAGAATTGTTATAACTCCCTTATGTCAACGTCAGTTTATTTTGATATAACATATTTACGTGTTTATAAACTTGATTAACCAAACTGCTTCTTTGAGAAATTTCAACATACTACTTGATTTTTATATCTGCATAGTCTGCTGGCTATGTTTTCCTCACCTGTTTGTATATTCTTTCAAAAATATACATCTAAATTATGTGTAATTATTGTGTAGGAAATAGGAGTGTACAATAAAATTAATTATTTGGGCACTTTTAATTGTTTTGTTGCAGACCCTTTCTGAAAGAAATGACAGCTTAGTGTTAGATCCTGTGACCTGTATAAAAACAGGACACCTTTTCTTTGGAAAGGACTGAATGGCAAAAAGAAAGGAAGAAAGGGGGGAAAAAGCTTGGGGAGAAAACAGATGGTTTTGGTAATAGCTATTCTAGGTGAACACAGCGTACTGTAAGACTGGAAGGAATAATGGGTGTAAAGGGTAGAACTTTCCCCCTCTATTTGTTAAATCTCTAAGGAAATAGGACATTACATGTATCTAAGAGATTACATTTGCTATAGGTACTGAAATTGCAATTATGTAAAAATAGCTTTAAGATGCTATGTAGCCCTTTTCTTGACTACACTTTCTTTGGTGCCATGCATGTGGGTCCTGCATATATTCCAAAGTACAATTTAACATGAAGGTCTGATGATCCCCAACCCTGTGCTTGTGAAGCTTTGTAAGGATTTCTTTTTGCGAGGCCTTGTATTGTACTGTCACCAACAGAATCTAAAAAACCTTCTGTTAGTTAGTTTCAAAGTCCAAGATGTCTTTCTAGAAACTCTTTGAAATAGATGTGACCACTTAAAAATAAACCCAACTGTTTACTTGGCAGGACTTATTGCAACGTTATTGTTTTTTTCTGTTTTTATTTATCTTGATACTCACAAGAACTGGGATGTAGTTATCAACTTTAAGGTTACTTGATAATAACCTAGGGGTATTTTTCTCTGTAAGGTCACCTAATGATAAAAATGGTTGCTGTACTGGGCTTAAAAAGATAATAGCTAAAAAAATTTCAGTGTTCAGAAGTGAATCTGAGCAACTTGTTACTTCAGGCTCATATAGTAGGAAGTTAAAATCCAAATGTAAAATTAGAAAGATTGTTATTGATCTAATAGAGCTGAGGTTCCATTTGAAAATAAAATCAGCAAAAAACCTGAGTTAATGTGTAAGACTAATGTTATTTATGTCTTTTAATTTCTAACCCAAGGCTACGTAAAGATCTTTCTGAGAGCTCTGCCCTTGTACAAAGTTTGAAAAAAGATTTGCAGAGGAGAGAGGAAGAACATACAGATCTGAAAGAGAAATTTTCTGATGCCAAGAAACAAATTCAGCAAGTACAAAAAGAGGTTGGTTAACCATAGGCAAAATGTTTCTTCTGCAAGTTTGGGCTTCTGTTATTAAAACCTGTTTTCACAAATCTCAATCTATGGATGTTAAAAGAGGTTCATAAAAACGGTATTTTGAGTGATGATACATTTAGAGTATCTTTACTTGTGCACTACAAGCCTCCGAAATTTAGTGAAGATCCTTGCAAAAATTTGACTCTGAATCAAAGTAGTTGGTTATCTAGATAACTTACAAAGATTTTAAAAAGCTTTATAACTAAATGCAAGTTTTGCTTGCTGTCTTGTTGCAGGTTTGTACAATGCAAACTCAGGAGAAATCCCTGAGGAAACAAGTTAATGAACTTCAGACAGTTAAAAACCAGTTCAGTGAAGAATTAGAGTTCAAACAGCGCACAATCCTGCAACTTAAGAAGGTATTTTTTTCTAAAATTTTACTTGCTCTTAATTTTTTAAAATAATCTGCTAATGAGGCAAGTTTCCAAGCAGCTGGAGAAAGCTTCAGAAGCTGGGGTGAAAATAAGAGTAACCAGCTGAAATTAGTTTTAACCGATGAATGAAAAATGTTTCAAGAAATTTTCAGGCAGAACATTATGTAAAACAATTTGACAATATGTCTAGTAAATACATGATTAATACCTGCAGAGTTTTTGATTAGTGACACTTGGATATGTTCGTGGTAATGTCTCCTCTTTTTATTTTTTAAACAGCTGGAATGCTACATTATACTAAATAAAGAACTTATTCATTGGGAATATTTGGACTTAAATACTTTATTTGTTATTTATTAAAATCAAAATGAAAAGCTATCAATTTCTAACATATATATTTGTTTCTTTCAACATGTTTTCTTTAATTTGCTTTCAATATGATATTTAGGAGCAGTTGAATAATGAGAAGCTGGAAGAAATCTCCAAACAGTATGAGAAAACACATAAAGGTCAGAAAAACACATTATTGTTCTAGTTTTTTGTTTGTGCACAATGGCAACATAATGAGTGTTGATGCTGATAACAAATTTGGATAGTCTTGTATATTTATATTTTAGATATCGAAAAACTCCAGCCTGAACATTAAAATCTCAGAGTCAGAAACTATTTTTTATTGAAATTTTTTCAACATATTTGTAAGCAAAGAAACAGTCTCAAATTAAGAAATGTAAGACTTGGAGAAAGTATTAGTGTTAACTTATTCAATATTGGGATTTATTTTGCCATTTTAGTTGTCCATTTAAACAAAAGCATGAACTAGCACAGCGTTGTGCATGCTAGCACAAAGTTTCTGCAGATTTGATAAACATTTAGCAGTTTGACAATGGTTAGTTTCTCATAGCCATACAAACCACAGTCTGACATTTAACACCAAAGCACACATCTGAATTAAGCTGATGAAAGTAGAATCACCCAAGAATTTGGGATTTGGATAGTTCAATAGAGATGCTCTATTTCTTTCTAGTAGAGCTTTTGATCTCAGGGACTGGGAGAATGACTTATAATTAAGGCACTTTGGGAGAGAATGGTGGGAACCAGGAGGAGGCTCATCTATAAATTGATTTTTAAATTTTCAGATTTGTGTGCAAAGGAAAAAATAATTGAAGATATGCGGATGACATTAGAAGAACAAGAACAGACTCAGATTGAACAAGATCAAGTGCTGGAAGCCAAATTAGAAGAGACCAACAGATTAGTTCTGGGTAATCTCTTCATGGAAAGGGAGCAAACAGGGAAGCAAAATTGTTTTGAATGTGTATTGTGGTAGCTGCTTTACACTTCTGGTTTTACTTCTCAATTGTTGTTTAGGCGTTACTTTTACATAACACATAGCAATTTCCTAAAAGGCTTCTGTTGTCTGTCTGTGGTCATGATAAACACAAGCTGATAAACACAAGCAACTTCAGTGAAGGATGTAAACATGACCAAATATGTGTTTAAAATTATACATTGTGTGAACTCATTGTGTTCTGACTAGAACTGGAAGCATGGAAGCAGAAATATAAGGAGCTGAGTAACCAGAGCAATACTGACTGGCAACAAAAGATGAGCAAAAATGAGGAGAAAACCATAAATGAAAATGAGGAATTAATAAAACTCCAAAAAGAACTGAAGGTAAAATATAAGAATATGTAATTAATACTTTGCTTTAAGGCCATAACTCCCATTTAGGAGTCTAATTTTTTTTTGTGTTGCTGTTTTCAAGAGCTAGGGTATGATATGGCAAATTATTGCACTGGTAAAGGAAACCTCCTCTGCAGCATCTATTTCATATGTCATCACTGACGCCCCATAATGAAGTGCACCCTGCCCTATGTTAAGCTAATCCCATGCACAGTGCTTCTGTAGCTGGTCTCCTCTTACAGTTCTCTTAATCCAACTCCTGATATCAATTCCTTAGATCTTTGCTGTCTTTGCTAAATCAAACTCTCTCAAGATCTTGTGCTAACTGCATGAATCAGGAAGCCCTTCTCGTAAGGCTGAGCACTTACCTCCAACTCTCCTTGGATTAGAAAGCAGACTTATTTTCTAAGCAACTTCACAAGTGCTTTCTGTCTCGTGTGGTAGATTGACAAGAGGTTAGTTTGTGATAGAAAAGGAGACAAAGTTGCTGTGGATTGAAGTGACATTCTTCAGTATATGCTATGTCTGCCTACTGTTCATACTGTACTGCATTATTTCCCTTTCAGTCTTGAAGCAGAAGTTAGTTTTCTAACATGTCCTTTAATGCAGCATGAAAGATTGGAGATTTGTAAGGCAAAAGTGTCTCTTTACCATTACTTTTGGTGTAAGTTTTGTAATGTTTGTGACTTACCCAGAACGTTTTGAGGAAAAAACTCTGTTCCATGAAGATATACCACTCTGAATAAAAAATGCCAAAAATTGATACTTTTTTCAATAGAGAAGAGCAAATAGAGTGTAATATTTGTATCTTGGAATATGCTAGAGAAAAATTGTACTAATATTTCTGCTATGTTTTTGAAATGAACCCATTTAATAGTATTCTGAATTTTAAGTCTTTTTTGTTTGAATCGCTACTTATGGTTTTCTTTCTGGCTTCATTAAAATAGGAAAATGAGGCAAAGTATCAAACTGATAGAAAGAAGTGGCTCGAGGAAAAAATGGGACTCATAAATCAAGTAAAAGAAGCTGAGAACCATCGCAACAGGGAAATGAGAAAGTTTGTGGAGGATAGAGAACATCATGTTAAGCAACAAGCAGAAATTGTAAGTGACTGGATGTCTCAACAGAGTTCTGTAGTGTAAGTCTTTAGTACAGAGCAAATCACATGTCAAGTATTGACCAGTGTGAGTGCTTGAGAGTAGCTGGCCTTTGTCAATGTTCCCTGACTTTCTCCCATGACAAAGCCTAGATGAGATGTGCTCAATGTGAAAAGGGAAGAATAGAAGGATAATAATATGAAAAAACTTAGCACATAATGAAAGTTAACTTGCCTGTTCCTTCCTGTCCTATCACTACCACCTCACTATGCAGTCTTCAAATTTCACATTGTGTATAAAACATCAATAAATAACCTCCACTTAAATGAATTACTCCTTAATGAAGCTAAGAAAACTTACTTTGGAAAATAAGATTTGTTGCTTGGGTTTTCTTAAAAAAACAAAACGGAAAACCTAAGGAAACAATTTGTGAGACTTTAGAAGGAAGAGAAAAAGCAAGGAGAAGTTGATGGAAAAAGCAGTTTTGAGATTCAACATAAAAATACTTGGTGGATATGCTGTGGTAATATGTGCTAGCATTGGAGTGACAGCAAATAACTAAGACACCCTACTTGTTCACTGGACTGCATCAAGGTTGTAATTTTATAATCATATGAAATTATTGTATGAACCTCTGTAATCTAAAACTGTATTTGCATCCAGAAGTGGTTAACAATGACTTTCTGGACCTGCAGTCAGTACAGGGGGATGTTAGGAGCTTAAAACTTTTACTTTTTCTGTGACTTTTCTTGCCCAAGACTTGTTATTAATAAAATCTTCAAGCAAGCAAACAGGAGTGGTGGTTCTTAAAAAAATTCTTTTCACAAAAGAATTGAAATTGAAACATAGTTTGCTTTTGCTTATTTGTCCTAAAACTAGTTCTGTGTGAGCTTTATAAGATCTGTATAGGCTCTGAAATTTACTAAAGCCATAAAATAGTACTAACTGCAAAACAAAACTAGTAGAAGAGTTCAGACACTGTGTGGGAGTGGTGTTCTAGTCTAACCTACCTTTTTCCATATTTAGGAAAGACTTGCTGCACAGTTGGTGGAGAAGGACAGCAATCTTCAAAAGTGGCGTGAAGAAAGAGATGAACTAGTAGAAGCTTTGGAAGCACAGCTCAAGGGTTTGGCTTCTAGCACCATACAAAAAGATAAAGAAATAGAGGAGCTGAAACAGGCTGCAGTAAAGGCTTCAGAAAAGGTCAATTCTCTCTTTCTTCTTTCTGTGTGATTTTTTCTTTGTTTGTTAACCATTCTGCAAAACACTGTAGTTGTTCTTTCCATTCTGGCTCTATTTTTTGTTCTTAAACACAGTCATATTGAAACCGTTTGCAGCTAATTTAAAAAGAAAAGCTTTATGTTTTTTGAAGCTGAACTTGTGATAGTAACTGGAGTTTCAAAATATTTAGTAGTTCATATCAACACTCTAATTGCAAATTTGGACTGGATATCTGAAACAACTCTCAAATTTTTTGCCTTTTTCACAGCACCAAGAACTTAATGGACAAATTGAAGATGAATTTTATTTTACTAAATTGTTTAGAATTGTCAATTTTTGCATTACTTTTCCTCAGACTCTTAGAAAACTTTTCTTTGCTTTACCTAGAGGCATTAAATTATAGGCTTTGTATTGGATACCTGACTGGTTTAGCCTCCAATTCTAAAACTGATACTACCAAGTAATCACAATTATGCATGTGATATATATTACTTTCTTTTGACAGTCCTGCAATTTGTGGCAATTTTTGGTATGTTTATTAGGATAAAGAAACAGACATAGAAGAACTAAGGAAACAGCTGGCAGAGAAAGATGACTTTATAAAGGAAATGAAACAACACATTAACCATGAAAATCTTCAGTCTTTGGCAGAAGTACCTTTACCTGAAGGACAAGATAAAAGTGATCAGTCTGTAAGCAAAGAGGTCTGTTTGTAATTTATAGAAAGTATGTACTAATGATATGTTAATAATTCTGTTTTGTTGTTTTCTCAGTACATGTTTCTGTATGTAGTTCTGGAAGTCTCTCAGAACTTCTTTGTACTTTACCTATGTCTTCAGTTCTGAGTTCTTGTTCATTCTTTGTCTATCTGTTTCACACTCACTCTCAGAAAAGTACTTTAGTTAATCAAGTATTACTCTCTATACATTATAGAAGTTCTAGTTAACTAATTCAGGTTCTACAGAGACGTGCTATTTGTGGTGTAATCTCAGTTTGATTACATTAGTGTTAAGGTGATTTCAACTCAAGTGACTGGAAAATAGAATACCTACTTTGCAATCCACTGGGGGGATTGATATGTATTATATAGCATTTAACTCAGTTATTTTAAAACTTCCTTTCTTACAATTTCCATACCCTCCAGGACCATTCCGAAATTGTCCTTGACTCTACTGAAGTATCCACAGAGGATGGGAAAACGAGTCGGTTCCCAAAACCAGAGATGGAGATCCAGTTCACACCTCTGCAACCCAATAAGATGGAGGTGAAGCACCAGGGCAGCCCCTTACCAGTTACAGTTAAAATGCTCAAGCCAAGAAGGAAAAGGAAGAGTGTAGAGATGAATGAGGTGTGAATGGACCAACTGACAAAATTTGTTGTACAGCTTTTCAATGTATTACTCTGATCATTTATTAAAACTCTAACTTCTGATTTTCTGCCAAGATCCCAAGGATATATGTAGGATGTATTTAAAGCCTGTGCCCCCCAAGTGATGGATCTCTGGCCTGTGTTGAATAGGTCGTAGACTTCAAGTCTATGATCCAGATCCAGACTCTGGCCCCTTGTCCCTGATTTGCACTTTCTCTTTACCTTTTACATTTCTCTCTCCCAGCTGGTGCCATTTGTTCCTGTCTCCAGCTCTGATCTGTGATATTACAGACCAGTTCTAAAGAATTGTTTCTTTTGGTTTGGGCAATCACTGGTATCAATTACAATTTCTTCTAATTTTCTTAGGATTTTGTGAAAAGTGAGAACAAGAGAAATGCAAAACCTGCTATGACTGATTCACCTTCTACAAGCAACAAAAAACCGGTTTGATTTTGTTCCATTTTTGAAGTTAGCTTAGCCTTTTCTGGAAAGGTGAACTTGTGAAAGGAGCAAATATTCTTATGCAGTAGTATCTTATCCATACCTATGTACTTCAATAACAGTCTTCAACATTTCTTGTCCTTCTACTAAACAATATAACCCAAAGTGTCTATTTGCCAAGAATGTGTAGTGTCCTAGCTGCAGTGTGCAAAGCTGTATGATTCAGAGGGGAAGGATATTGCATATTGAATATTTATAGGCTATAGTCTATAGAATATATGATGTTACAGGCACTGCCTTTGAAGTAAAACTAAAGTTTGTTATCTATATTCATGACAATTCTAACAATATTATCTTAGACCAAAGTAGTAACTTGGGCAGGTTCAGAGGGTGTGTGATAGATTTATTTGCCCCCTCAGATTCCTTTCCTTTATAATTAGAACAGTTTCTCTAATAAAATACTCTACAGCTTTGAATCTGCCTTTGAAAAAGAAGAAACTCTTTGTTTCCTATATGACTCATGCCCTTAAATGTATTCTGTGAAACTTTTGTAATTTTCTTTCTTCTAGGTATAAAATGAGATTATCTACATTACTTGGTGTAGTGATATCATTACTGAAATGAACAAAGGTGTCAGTAGCAAAGCTCAATATGTTAGCTTGAAAATAACATTGAAGTAAAATAAGATGAAATTAAACTTGAAGTTTAAGTCAATTTTCAGCTTAAGCAGTGATCTTATATTTCTGTACAGATGGCTACCGCACAGTCTCTTAGAAAGCAAGAATCTACTTTGAGTAAAAAGTCAGCTAAGAAGAAAGATGGGACACTACAGAAAATTGGTGATTTTTTCCAAAGTTCTCCTACTATTATTCACTCTAAAGGTTTGTACAATATAAATAAGGCTTATTCCTTATTCTCTGGGCATGGCAGAATGGCATAGTGGAAGAGATTGTCTTGATTGAAAGAACCACGTGGTTCTAAAGCTTAGGTTAATTGTAAAATATAAACCAGCTGGAATGAAAGTGCAGTGTGGAATGTGTGCATAATCATAAAAGCAATGGTAACTGTTAGGACCAAAATGTTGGAGTTACTTTGTAGTTACTAACAGGTGAAGGCAATTTTAGAAACTCACTCAGCTGCTATAAAAAAATTAAGGGCTGAATCCAAACTCCAAATCTTACCTTGTTCTATAAGCAATCCCTTGTTTCTGTGGAAACTTTGTTAATGTTTTTTGATGTATGTTGGAGGGGAACCTTAATTCTATGGGATCTGAAAGCCAGTGTCTCATGAAAATATTTGGAAGACTTTGTTAAACTGAATATAGAGCAATTAATGGATTTTGTTAAGTTTCAGTATAGCTTTGGGTAGATTAATTGCTAGGACTTTTTGTTGAAGGATATATTTTTATTCTTTCTTACAGTAAGATATGGCCTCTGGGTTACTGTGTTTTTAAAAAAAGCAAAGATTGAATTTAGCAGAGGGCATAAGCAAACACCAGTACTAATTTCTAAAAGATACTATTATTTGTTTGTTTGAAACAAGGTCAGTCATTATTTAATGTGGACAGTTAAAATAAGCTCCTGTACTGACTTGAAAGCTTGTCTTGCTACGGACGACATGTTTACTTATCTGACATAATACAGTCTAGATGATAACTGTAGAATTTTTAAATTTTCTAGGTCTGTGATATTGTTTCCATGAGCACAGTGTTTATTATTATCAATGGAAACCAAATTCACACTACTCAAAATTTCATTCTTAATTTGAATACTTAATTTGAGCAAATGAGTTCTGCTCTGTAACCTTTATTATAATGTCCTGTATGCTTTTCTTCTTTGTATAACAGTATTTCTTATATTCAAATACCACTTCTGAATTTTTATATTTGAGCTTCAGGCTACACTGGTTTAATTTTTAAACTGCTTTAATAAAACTTGCTTTATTCATTAATTTTGAGGCTCACAAAACCAGTAAGGTGTGTATTTATGATAAAATCTGTGTTCTAGCAAAGAAGCTGATTGAGACAATAAGCTCTCCCAAGTCTGCAGAACCAGAAAATGTCAAAGAAAACGAGCTCAGGCCAAAACGAGCTAAGAGGAAACTTTATTCAACTGACATTTCTTGCCCTCTGGATATCCCTGTTTCTTCAGTAAGTGATTAAGATTCTATTTTGCCCACTGTAATGTTTTTCTGTAATCTTAACTTAAAATAAACTCTTAAGGAAAAAAGACAAATATGAAGGTCTAATCGAGTTGCAGAAGAGGTTTGAAAATACCAACTTATTTCTTGATTCTACCTAACAATTTCTTTTGGTCTTTTCTTTCTGCTGTTTTACTTAATTTTTTCTGTTTTCTCACCTGTCTGTTTGACTGCTGACTGACTATAGGTGATACAGCAATCACAGAGATATCTCTACATTGGAATGATATATGTCTTAGTTGTGTGGTATGTGGAGGATTACTTTTTTCTCTGCTACAGCAGTTAAGTCTTAATTTGTTTTTCTAGTAGTTGCAGTTCATTTAAGTGTAGCATAAAGGGAGAATAGAAATGGAGACTGTTAAGGGATCCGTATATCTGGAATAACATGATTGAAACACTAATGATAAAGGTCTGCATGTACAATTAACTTTACAGGTGAGCACCTAAGGTATTTTTTCAGTTCCATTTATACCCAGCTGATATTTGGGCATAATAGCAAGTGGATAGATCCATGCTTTTCAAAGCACGGGCTATTTAGCCTCCTGGATGTGTTTAAATTGTGTGGCTCTGACTAAGCCAGTCTAAGAGTCTTACAGGCTTTGTTTTCATGTATTGTTTCTGAAATCCAACTTTATGGGTTATGATAGTAACTGTAGGGCTGAGCATTCCCCTGCCCTGTTGGAAGTACATCTCTTCATTCTGTTCAATTCTTCCTTCCTTCCTTATGCTATGGTAGGCATTTCCCCATACTAAGATAGCCTATTTGAATTTGCTGTAAATTGTGTGAATGGATGCAGCAGAAACCAAGATGCTGTCCTTAGGAGGAAGAAGAAAATGACAGAAATGCTGAGCAAAACAAGCTGAAAAGCTTGGAAGTCAGTGAAAAGGTGAAAGACTGAATCCTGGGAAACTCAGAGAAAGCTAGAGAAATTTAAGCTAAAAACGTTTTCTGAACAATTCCTGTATCAGAAAATGAGTATTAGAGACTAAAAATGAGAGCTACATTCAGCAGGTCATCTTTTTCTTAGGACTTTGGTGCTTGTTCCAGCAAAAACAGGATTTGACATGTTTATGGTGTTTGTTGCACTAAGATGGTCTCTCTATTGTGGAGACCTCTGAATAAAAGGTAATAGAATCATTGAATTGGTAAGGTTGGAAAAGACCTCCAAGACAATTGAGTCCAACTGTTAACCCAGCACCACTGGATTAATACCACAAAACCGTATCCCAAGTGCCACATCCACACATTCCTTGAACACTTCCAGGGATGGTGACTCCACAACTTCCCTGGGCAGCCTGTTCCACTGAGTGACCACTGTCTCAGTGAATAGATAAATTTCATTCTGGAAGCAGATTTTGAGAAAAACTGTGCTGTTGGGCACACAGATCTAGAAGGTAAATGTCATTTCTCTGAAAAATACTGAATCTTTTAATCCATCTTTTAATCCATCTTTTTCAGATCCTTGTAGAACAAAAAGAGAAAGAAAGTGATCATCTAATCATCAAGCGACGGCTGCGATCAAGAATAGCAAAATAATCTTGCAAAACTCTTTCTATTTCCTGGCCAGGACCTATTCTCATTATATTATTCCAACTGGTTGTATGTAGAAAGCAATATATATTTAGTCATGCTTCAAAATCTGTATAAAGTTGTATAGAATTGTTCTCTCCATTAAAATTGAGAAGTTCAAGAAAGCTTGTGTGTGACACTTCTTTTTTAGATGTTAGAAATGCTGACTTTGGAAATGTTCATGATTTACTCATTGAGCAGTAAGAGCTATGCCTGTGTGGAATGGTTTAAATTGTTTTTTTTCAGATGGCCTGAATACCTACCTTGACTTTGAGTGGAGAAAGATGAGTACACATTGATACTTGTATATCCTTAAATTCTTTTAATATATTTTAAAAATTCCTTGTTCAACTTCAGCTCCTTTGTGGTGAATGCTTTTTCTTTTTTCATCTTTATGGCACTCCAGTTAGCCGAAGTGAAGGCTTCTGGAAGGTAAATATGAGGACACTATTCCGGAGAGGTCAAGCCTTTCTCTTTGGCAAAACAAAACAAGGAGAAACAGTGGCACCGTTTGATCAGAGAGCTGATGAAGAGGGGTGATTTTCTGGAGTTAAAGGGAAAATGAGAGCAGAATATTTTTGGGATGATCTTTCAGCAATAGGACAGCTTTCCGTAGGTAATGCAAGTATTTGAACGTGGTCGAAACCTGCTTGTCGTGCTGCCAGAGAGGATAAATAAAAATGCTTTGAGGAAAGATGCCCGCAGGGTGTGCGAGGAGCGCAGCCCCCGGGAGGTGGCGCCGGGACACCGCCGGCCGCGGCTGGGAATTCAGCCTGTGGGCACGAGCAGGGGGCTTTGTTGTAAACTAACACGCTTGCCATCCCATTTAGCCAAGCTTCATAAAAAAAGGTTCAGAACGGGGCCTTGCAGGCGTATGTTCTCGTGCCAAAGTCCTCCAGATCTTTTTTCCCTGCTCCAGCCCTGCCACGCATGCTGCAGTCGGCACAGAGCCCTGGGTTTGGTCCTTAGGTCGGGGTTCAGAGAGCAACTCTTGGTTTCTGTGCACTGATGTCTGCTGTAACCTGTTCATTCGTTGCTGCACACTAACATTCCACAGGCGTTTATATGCTTTTTTAATAAAGAGGAATTTTTCAATGGAAGTATGCTTTATTAGGCAGAACCAGAGGTCCTCCAAGGCTTTAGAAAAAGTATGAGATCAGATTTGTTAGGGAAGAATTTGTTTCCAAAGTTCCTGGATTTAATATTTATAGACCTTTGTACTCATGGAAAAAGTTGGACCTTTTTCTTTCTGCTTTTTCATTTTTTTTTTTTTCTTACTGATCTTGACACTAAACAACTAATATTCTGCTATAGGGACTTTTAATGCATTTTGTGAAAGTACTGTAAAATTGATTTATCTTTGAATTATCTACAAGAATAAGGAATATAAGAGAAGGAAGTTTTGGCTCATTTCATGACAAAAAAATGCCAGATTGTACCCTTCTTGCTGTGTACTAAGGTCTCTGTGCTTTCAGATTGCTGCTGAAAGATGAGTTCTGAAACACCTAGGAACAAAGGCTTTGGTTTGTTTTTTTTTAGTTTAATGGAAAGATTTTTCAGTTCATTAAATGAGTAGAAGATTTGAGCTTGCACATGTCAATTAACTTCCAACTTTTTAGTGAGTTTAGTTTTTATAAAGGAGTCCTTTTAATCATAGATGAATTGCTGATGCGATGTATCAGTGCTGTTTCATGTGATATTGGAGAGAACAGAAAATTCTGGCTAAAAAGAGTGGATAAAGGAGAGGCAATATGTGGATAAAATGCCTCAGTACAATAAATGGCATATCTATTTTAGATCTTAAAATATACCTTATGAGCAGGTATACTTCATCTTGTAAACCTCCTATACAGTGGATAATTTTGACTGTATATGTATGGAGAAAGCTGTCCAGCTATCCTTATGTGGGTTTGACTAATCACAGAAGATTGAGATGTTCTTTCCTTGTTGTCTGTGGACAATACTCCTAAAAGAGTATTTCTGCTCTGCCATGTGTTAATGCCTCAAAGCAACATCAAAAATGATTGCACAGGCTCTGTGCAAAACACCAAATACTGATCCTCCTCTCAGCCACCTTTGAGACTTTGGCTGTAGTCAGATGAGCCAGATGAGAGGTTCTTGGCTGGCAACACATCCCCATGCCATCTCCTATGGATTCAATTTCTCAAAGGATAGAAGCGTGGAAGTTGAGCTGACATGAGTGAGTACTTAGTGTTTGACAGGAGCCTTAAAAGCAGCTGACAATAGAATGATACTGTTTTATTTTCTGAAGAAGAGAGATTCACAATATTTGTTGCTGTCCAAATTAGCTTTTTCTTTGCTTGTACGCTCATGCTATCTAGGTTTGTGTTGTGGGAGAAAAGGATTGGTGAAAAATAAGTCAGAGAAATTGTGTTTATATTTAATTACCTCATTAAGTTTAATTGTGAATGTTAGTACTGACCTCAAGAGGGATCACAGAATCAAGCTCCCAGGAGAGACAGACCATTGCTACACGTGTACTAAAACAAGGAATTTATAGAAGTAGATGCATTTGAAATTAGCCTTACCATGGTTTTTTTTGACCTGTTCTATATGTAGCAGTTAAAATATAACACTGAATTTTGTGAGAAACTGGTTTTAGAAGTTCTGTTTGACTTACTGGAAGAAGATGCATCAATGTATTATTCCACAGGGAAAGGTGTGTGCTGTATTTATCCCATATTACTTATTTTGATTTGGATTTTAGGATAGCAGAGGGAAGGAAAAAAATATTAATATTAACATGGGAGGCAAAAGTACCTAGAAGAAAAATGAATCTCATCAGATAAAAACTGTTACCTCCTTCCAGTATTAATGAGACCTGGATAAAGGTTTCCAGTAGACAGAAGAGTGACTCAGGACCAGATTGCAAAATCAAACATTGTAATTTGACAAGATCACAAGACCATTGACACTGACTCTGATTAACTGCAATCTGTGAATTACTTAAACTGATTTTTCCATTTCAGAAATCTGGGAATTATGGACTATGTGACGTTAGAGTCAGGGGCATAGATTAGTGAACCATCTGGAACAAGAGATGTTAATTGAACTTTCACCTATATCAAACATTTTATAATATGTTATTATATCACAGAAGAGCTATTTTTTTTTTGAAACAGTGTTTTCATTATGAGAACAGCCTAACTGCTAACCTGCCCCCC
>VZRZ01002431.1:5418-44253 GCA_013398175.1 Climacteris rufus | reverse complement strand
GCAGCAGAGGGGGAAGCGGACAGCAAAAGGAGCAGCCGAGCTCTCTCAGTAACTGCTGCGGGAAAACGCAGCCCGGGAAAATATGCTCCCTTCCGGTAATGAAAAAAAAAGTCAAATTAAAGCTCACCCCCACTCAGAGAACGAAAAACAGGACACAGCTGAGTCTTCCTCCGGTTGCAGCCCCCAAAGCTCAGAGAGCAGCCTCTCCTTTCCTCCTCACCGGACGAGAGAGAGAGATGAGACTGTTTCCCTTCCCCTTCGGCCGGCTCGGCTCCCCTCTTCCCCGTCCCCACCCAAACCTACTTCTTTTGTCTTTCACAAAGGAGCTGATGGCCTTAATGGTCCGCCTATTTGTTACCTGGTGACATTGATGGGAGAAAATTCCAAGACAATTCCCCAACCTCTGACAGTGTGATACACATCTGTGTAAATGTGCAGGGAAAGGAAAAAAAATTATTCACTCCAAGGTGCCCTATTGTAAACTGTATTTTTCTTGTCAGTGCTGTCTCTACCTCTGACAGGGTCCTGGTACTTTGGAAATGGGGATCAGAGAATTAAGTGAATTTCCCCTCCTGTTCAATTTAAACAGGCAAAGTACAATTCAAACTAAACCTAAATGCAAGGAAGAGTAGACAGATTGTTGGTGAAAATGAATGGCTGTTTCAAGGCACGAGCAGCACATGATTTTTGCCATAGTGTGAAATCAGTTTTGTTGCTTCTTTTTCAAACAGTCCCTTGAGTACTTTTGGATTTGCAGAAGACGCACTCTATCAGTTTTGTTCTGTATTTTCCACACTGATTCCTTGAGGGCTTCAGCCCGTTGCTGTGTATCTTTCTCTGAAGGACACGGACAGCCAATGTTGCCTGTCAGTGAGGAAATGCCCGAAATGGCTGTTGTCCTGCTTGCTGCTTACACCTTTCCAGGCAGGGAGAGGACATGTCTCCTTTCCCTGTCTCCCTGAGCAGGGCTGAGGGTGCAGAAGTCAGTCACACTCTGACTCTGACCTGAACACCAAGGATTTAACTCTTTTTTGGGAGTATCTGTACTGTAAACCAATTAGCATTACACTTCTTACCACTATAACCTATCAAAGATGGGGAAACATGGCAACTTACAGAAGCATTTGGCACCTTACATCTAACATCATCTGATACACTATTGCAAAGCAAGTTCTCCAAGTAGAGCACAAATCACCCCTCAATTCAGTCTCTCATCAGCCTAGTAATTAGTGTTTACAGTTGAGAGAGAGCCTCCCCAAATGAGTCTCAGCAGGGTTTGGTGCCAGAGCACATCGTTGTGCCAGGGGAAGCTGCCCTGGTTTATTTATGGAGCAGCACAATGTTTGCTGTAGCCAGAGCTCCAGCACTGGGTTCCCGTGCTCAGTATTTCTGTGCCAAAGTCTAACCTCTCTCAAGGCAGCCTGATCTCCCCATGCTTGTGTAATCCTTGCTGATCAGGGTGGCTGACTTCTGATTAGTGTGCTAGGCACAGAAATTCAACTGTATCCTTGTGCATTGGTTAGTTTTCCTTTGTCATGGGGCCAAAATCATCATCAGGTAAAGTACCCTTTGTTAAAGTGCTCGTAGGACTTGCAGTATAATTTCAGTCTTAAGCAACAGTTCAAGAGGTAGCAGCACTTAATTGATGAATATTGCAATGAGAGAGTTTGCTCTTTGTTTATGGATTTTGCAACATCATAATACACCCACATGCTTTGTGTGAGAGAACATCCTGGGAAAGGCTTTCTCTTATGGACTGTAAACACAGAGAGAGATGCTATTTGGTAATGTTTCTCAAAGGCATCCCAGCAATTTCTAAGAATCCAGGGACTTCATTTTGTCACTTTGCAGAAACCCAACCAAAACAACAAACCCACCCAGCCATCCAAAAATAAATAGCACTGTAAGAGCAAAACCTAGGAGAAATGGTGTATAGACTGGCAGATCCACAAAAGTGGTCATAAAACAGCAGTATTTCCAACGACGCTGTGAAGACCAGTGCTGGAATAAACAACAGAGGTTTATGAAATCTTTCACAGTTTCATGTTGTTATGTTTAGAGGTAAATTGCAGAAGTAAACTGAGCCCATTCAGCTGAGATACATGTTAAATGCAATCAAATATAAAGTTCAGTAGCAGCAATGCATCCAAGATCATGCCTACAGAAGGGAGGAATGCTTCTGGAATATGGTGTTTCTGAGTAGCTTTGGAGGGTTGCATATCAGACACTACTCTGTCGTTTTTAATGACAAGTTCAGGACCTTAATCACTGTTTAGGATTGCAGAGATCTAGACAATTCAAATTGGAAAATAAGCATCACTTTTTAGACTTAGAAGACTCAAGACTTTCTATCATATCACTCCAGGAACAGGTAAACTCGCTGCTTGATGTGCTCAGCCTTTTCTGGAAGAGATGTTTCAACCAAAAAAAAAACCAGCTTAGTGGGTTCAATTAAATACTCTAACCTCTTCTAAACAAAAAGAAATCTGTGACTCAGAAGGGAGCAGTCAGTCTGTTCTTATGAATCCCTCTGGCCTCAGTTCCCTTCAAACCTGAATCAGGGAAATGGCAGAGTGCCTCTAAGCAAAGGCTGTCAGTAACTGTCACCACAGGGCAGCACAGGATGCCATTTCACATGCTCCACAAGATGAGGTAAAAGCCCACAGAGGATGTTCTGTGATGTGAAAATGTTTAGAAACAATCCCACTCAGCAGTCCCTGAGTGGGAGTAATAAAGGCAAGAGGAACTTGTGGCTCAGTTTGAAAAGGAGCCTCATCAACACCCAGAAAAGCATGGCTAAGTTAGCTCCAGGAGGACCAGGTCTGGACATGGTGTTGAATATCAGTGGCCAGTTCTTAAGAGCTGAAATCAGTTTAAGTCGTTCAAAAAACTACAGCCTTCTACAGAGTCTTCTACAGCCACAAAAGGTGGAAGAACCAACACTAGAAATGAAAGAACTGAGAATAAATGACTAAGAAAATAAAGCTGTTTGGTTTATTGGAACAAAAATATACTGTATTAATGAGTAATTATAGCCATTTCTTTTATTCTCTTTTTTCCTAGTTTGTAAGTCTTGTTATAAAGGGCCTTGACCTTCCTTTCCATTATATTTGAAGTGGTTCCTTGTACACGGAGAGACAGTTTGAATTGGTACGCAGACCTATGAGCAGTAAAGAAGGTCTACTAACTCTTTTTTAATCCTAAAATTCTATAATTACTCTGCATCCATCTGTCTGAACTCCTCACAGCTTCTGAGCAGCAACATTTTCCTTGCAGGTCTTCTCTGCCTCATTCAAATTTCTGTTCTATGCTTCTGGATCTTTCTCGTGAAAATCAGAAACTAATTTAAATTACCATGATATGCAGCTATTATTTGTATGTTTTCTTTTGGCTAGAAAACACAGGCTTAACTGCTTTAGCAGGTTCAATGAGCAGTGTGTGGGAAAGTACTCCCAAAAGGCACCATTGTATATTAAGAATTCTCTGAATTGTAGTTTGAGTGAAGGGTGTCACTGGAAGTGTTTGAAATAGCAGCTATTACCTGATAGATAACAGTGCTTTTACTTATAGATTGACTTGAGCCAGTTCTTAAGATCATTCTGCTTTTTATTTAGGTCTTGGCTCAGTCACAAGTACTTGCTTAAATTTAAGCAAATGAATCTGTACAGTGATTTTTAACTGAGCTGGACACTCACGGAGAACATCTTGGTGAATCTGCACTAAGATTTCAATAACAATATGGCCATTAAACTGCTCATAATGTGGGCACTGTATTGGTGAAAATAACTTGAAGATCAATATAATAGGATCAGCTCAGATCTGACCTGATTCCAGAATCTTGTTGATTCTGGAATAAACTAGCACAGAACCAAACATTTTGCCTGATGTGAAACAGAACATCTTGCATTTGTAACAAAGCCAAGGAAACAGAAGATTAAAACTACAAAATAAGAGGCACCAGTGGAGACCTTCTGCTCCAAATCACCTTAGTTAACACTTTACTAGTGCTCATGAGTTCACTAGCTTTCTCTATTTTAAAACCACCTAATTCCCATACCCTTCTCAGTTTGTCCTGTTAACTATTTTCCCACTTTGCAAGGGTGGTACAAACGCTCACTGGGAAGGTGAGAAGAAATAGGCAAGTGGACAGACTGCCACAGAAGTGGCTGTGGGTGCAGGTCATGTAGGTCCCCTCCAGGTCTTCCTGTGGGTCAGTGCTGTGAAACACAAGAAGAGTCACCTTCCAAGTATAGTGGTGGCATATGTTTGATGGTTTGAAATATCCATGACATGGGACAACTGGCAGTGTTCAGTGAGACCCTTTAGGAAGGACTCCTGTTTAATATTGCTTTCCACTTTTGGTATGAAATTGTCAGGGCTGATATACTCCCTCCTTTCAACTCTCCAGGTAACTTACCATTTGCATAGCAAACATATTCCTTGATGGTAAGATTTACAAATTTCAGCACCCAGTAACCATATTCTACCAGTTTATGCCTCTTCCCATTTAAACATCATCACTATTAGCCTGGCAGCTATAAACCCGGGGGCACTTCATAATGTTGCTAGAGTAGGACCTTTATGTCATTAAATATATCTCAAAGTCATATGCAGGATATTTTAGAGTATCTTGGTCGAGCAGCAGTCACAAATAAAACAAAACTAATAAATCTCATATCAGAACAAAAGGATTTACAAACTTCTGCAGTAATGATGACAGGAACCTTAGGAAATCTCTTAGACTAAACAGTGCTGTGCAGCACTTTGACAATTAGTAAGAATAGGTGATTGGTTAGAGATGTTTAAATTACATAAACATTGGGTTTTTTGTTCACAGAGAAGTGGGAAACTGAAACATATTTGAAACACTAAACAAAGCAAGTGCCATATCTCTCCTAAAGACAGATTCTCCCTTGTCTGTCCCATATATTGGAAGATACAGTGATATAAACTGAATATTTATCTAGTTTTAGATTTGCTCTTAGCTTTTTCAGTAGAAACAGCATTATAAACTGAAATACCTTTTCCCATTGCTTCTGGCAGTTCACTAGTGGCAAGATGTGCCACAGTATTTGATAAGGGTTAATTGTAACAGTAACTATGTTGCTATTCATAGAAGCAGTCCCAAACCTCAGCTCTGAAGCTGAACTTTACCACAGTTCAGGTAAACAAAGGAGGTGATATGAATTCCACCAGAAGTCTCACTTCCTTTTTCTCAATGCACCTTCTCTGTCATGTGGTCCATGCACTTGCAATCCACAGTGAAATGTGGCAGCTTTGGATAGTGTGCCAAAAAGATTAGGTTGAGGTGTGGATGTAAGCCTTACCAGCTGAGACTTTTTTGCTCTTGAGAGAAAATATCTTCTCAAAATATTTAATAAAATCTGGCAGTGTCAGCTATGTAGTTCTGGGATCTGCACTGGCTTCCCTTGCACACTGTGGGGAGCTGGCAAGACCTTCACACTCCGAAACAGCTAAGGGGACGAAAAATGGATGGTAGATGAGATTTGTTCAATTGGTTTTTGTGTAGGAACTACTTTGAGTGTTTTGAGGTTTTTGGGGAGAAAGAAAGGGTTGTTTGTTCATTTTTAATTTTTAAATATTTTGGATTAATTTATTCAATATAACACTGCATCAAACAGGAAGACAACATTTTAGCTTTGACGTACAGAGCAGCTCAACTGCATTAAAGTGCAGCTTATTTAAAGATTAAGGTGTGACATTGTAGTCTTTCTGTTTATATGTTTGACAGCAGAAAATCATATATAGTTGAAAAAGTCCCTCTCACTTCACAAATTTCTAGAGGCAAATAAAGTGCGAGGGTCTGCTATTACTCGTTGCCTCTCAGCAGAAGTATTTACTGAGGTAAATCGATTGAAAGTGTGAGAGCTCACAGGGATCTCTGCAGGGGTAATTTGATGCCTGAGGAGCTGTTCAGGCATTGGTGATCATGTCTGACCTGAGAGGTATTAAGGGCAGATGAAGTCAGGGGCTGGGCAGAGGGGATGTGTGTGTGGAGGAAGTATAGGGTGGCAGAGGCTGAAAAAGAAAGATTTTGAGAAGCAGTTGCTGGTCTGCACTACTGAGCATAAGTTTGGGGCTCTGTTTGCTGAAGGCATTGAGAAAACCAGTGTAGCTTTAGTTCTCTGACAGGTAAGAGAGTTGGGTGCTTATTTTCTTCTTTCCATGTTTTATCAAATCTTGAGAGGTTAATACTTTTCCTCATCTGCAAAGTGTTTCTGCTGTTTAGGAGGTTATTGAAGAGGACTTATGATGTAGGCTTTATCTTCTGTGGTGCAGAAAGAGATAAAAATACCAAAGATTTTTCAGATTCTCTGATCTTTATTTAGCTTGTGTTTTGTAAAACTTTATTTCACTTCAAAGAATGCTCTGCTTACATAAGAACTGAAGTAAATGTTTTAAAGAACAGTTATTCCTGCAGCAGTTGAAAAGACTGTTCTTTTTCTGGTGTGTTGGGCTGTGTGTTCAGTGCTGTGGAAGTGAGTACTTGACTAAGAATTCCATGAAGTTTGTGTTAATCTTTGGCCTTTCACAAGTGCAATATATTGTTTTTGTCTGTACTTCAGCAAACAGATTTTAAAACAAATGTGTAGGTCAAAGTTATGTTGCTGTTAAGGCATAAAATATTTTAAAGTAACCAAATATTAAACAGAAGTTTTGTTTTACTTTTTCTCACTTAATTGTAAGTGTAAACCCTGAGTTTTACTAAACCACCTTGTGGTGAGGTTCAGCAGACAAACCACTCCATGCTTTTGCTCAGATAAAGACTGGCTTAGAGCAATAAAATGTAGGGACACACCCGAAGCAAATTGTCTCCTGGAGAAGTGGGCTTGAAACGGTTGTATGAAGTGTAAATTATTTGGGGGGTTTGAGGATCCATAGCTGATTTTGAGTGTGGCCTTCTACTGAGACTTCTGTCAAACCTGTCTGATTTTGTAGTTCCTTTGGCTCTCATTGCAAGCAGTCCAGGCTGGGAGTAAGCAGGTTTTCTTGGAATGTGACAGTCTGAAATACCAAGCTGTCAGCCAAAATGTATGAAGTTTACGTGAAGGATATGATTCCTCTCACACTTATTCATTAATTGTCATAGGAACTTAATTGCAGAAGAACGAACAGCTAAGAACTGGAATCAAAACTTTGGGCAGGTGGGAAGGAAGGACAGCTCTACCTGTAAGTCAGATGTGTTCAATAAGCCATGATTGCTTTCTGTTGGTCTGGTTTCTGTCAGTAAGAGCCCAGCCAATACAAAATCAGGTGTTTCTATTCAGATTCAGAACTTTGTTAGCTGTGTTTCTGTCATGACACCTGTGGATGGTACTTTCAGCAGATGGCTAGAGCAAAACCCTTCTGAGATGCTAAGTGATACAAAGAGAAAGAAGTACAGCCAAGAGGTGTAGCATGTTTCTTGAAATCCCTGCCTCCCTGTGAAGGGACAGAACTGATTCTGACAGAAGGATGTTTTTGCCTGCAAGTTGGTCCCATCTACGTGTGAGTGGAAAAGGCTTTGTTGTTTGCTTAGATTCACTTTATTTCTGTCATTAAATTCAGTAAAGGTTGTTTGGTAAAACCTTGTATTTATTCACAATACTGGCTTCAGCAGGAACCAAACATCTGAAAATGTGAGTGTACACAGGGATTTGCCCAACTTTACCTACGCTCTCTGAAGGTGGTGGTAGCCAAAGAGGATGCCTGCAGGTAATTCTGTTTACATTGGGTGTAGCTGTGCTGTCAAATCAGCTGGGGTTGTATTACAGTGCTGTGAGGCTCTGATAAAAAGAGGTGCTCTGGGGTCTCAGCTTAATGGTTTTGTGCTAGTGTGCTTTGCATCTGAGGAGACCCAGCTGGTTTTGCTTAAGCATCTGTTGCAAGTCCCCACCACGGGGATGTGGAGGTGAGCCTCCTCCAGATCGTCCTCCGTGGTTAAAGTGGAGATCAGTGGGACTTCAGATGTAATGACAGATAATTACTGTAATGCTGATGGCATTGTGGGAATCAACAGGACTATGAAGCTTATTGTACAGAGGCTTATTTCTGTGGGTAGGGGGATGTGGGCAATAGAAATGCTGGATGTTGCTTAAGGACACCGGAGTTTACAGGTGAAAATGTGATTTTTCTACTTGCATGCTGCTTAACTTGGTATCCTGGAACTGTACTAAAAATCACTTGTCACCCTTAATTTTTAGTTAGTAAAGCTGTTTAGGTACCTTTTAAAGTACTTTTCTTCCCCTGGAAAGTCTGAGATCTTATACACTTCTAAGAAAATACAACCAGTAAATCATTGTTCTGTGTGAGGTTAAAAAGCAACAGTTAAAATGCGTTTTTTAGGCAATTCATAAGTATCCCACCTTGCTCACGCACATTTTCAGCTCTAACTAGAGACTGACCCCATCTCTCCTCTGTTGTGACAATTGTACAGTCTTATAAAATGGCTACATGTGCTGTAATGTGAATTATGCCTGGCTGGTCCTGAGTGCTCCCTGCTTTATTCTCATGGGGCAAAGAATTTTACATATAAGCATAAAGACTTTTAGATGCAGCTGCAATTTGAGAGCTGGTGTTTGATCTGTATAGACATAATCTGTGTCTCTGAAATATTAGCAAATTGTCCAAGTTGGAGCACTGAGTTTGCTTTGGAAATCGCCATGGGGGCTGGCATGACAGAACCCTACAAGGCTGGGGCACAAAGCAGAGCAGTGAGCAGGGAAGGTTAGGAAGGGTACCAAGAGCCTGTCTTCAGCCACAGCTGTGCTTGGGAGGTGCTGTTGTGCTGTCAGCTGTGGCTGCTGCTGCAGAGCAGCCTGGGGGAAGAGGGCAGATGGGCACCTTCACCACCTGGCTCAAGTTTCCTGATGTACAGGATTTTGGTCACTTGGGAAAATTGCTCCTCTCTACCTCCCCTCTCCAGTCCATTGTTAAAGCCACCAGTTTTTTCTCACACAGAACTTGCTGCTGTGGCTGGGGATAACAGCATTATGAGAGGAAAATTCTTAACAAAATGTCTCAAGAAAAAGTCAGACCTGGTGAGAAAAGGCTACCTAAATGCTTTCTTAGGAAAAAAAAAAAAAAAGAAGAAAAATTCAGCAAACTGGAACGGGACTTCTGGGAAATGATTACAAGCCAGTTTCAAAACCAAAAAATGCATTTGGGTAGAAACAAAGAAAGTAGCTTTTCAAAGAGCTGAAAGGGATAGGTGTGTCATTTCTCCATAACAGCAAAATAAAACCAGTTCATAGTGACTGAGTGAAGATTTTAATAGTCTTTAATTTGAATGTTCTGAATAATTAAGGTTTGGACATATAGTCAGACAATGAAATTGATTTTCTGGGGTTTAGGTTATGTGCAATGATTATCCAAATAGGCTGATATGACTAGTATAGGTATGAGGCAAGTCTTTATCCGTTTTTAATATAAATTGAATTATCTACTTCCATTTGCCACATAATTAGGGAGATTTTTCTATGAGTTTATATAGTCAAATCTTTTCTCTCAACTGGCTCCAAAAGCCTATACACTGTTCAATTCATATTCTCTTCAGGGTCACAAGGTGTTACTTAAGACCAGGTTGGAAATTAAATAGACGAAATCAATGGATGACAAAAACCCCTCTGATTTTCATTTTCATTGCTTGTCCATGGCAAGTCAGCTGTCTTTACTGAGCCTCACTGACTAACTCACCAAACTTTCTGAAGAATTATGTTCTCATTATGTTACATGATCCAATTAGCTCAGTCACTCTCATTTCTTGAGAAAATTAGTCTGACTAATTTCTTTGTTTTTCTTGATTTTTACAAGTAATTTAATGTCTTATAAAGACTAATATCTCAGAAATGTCATTTTGTTCTTTGCTCCAATCTGATAACTGTTATTTTCATTTTGCAGCAAGAGCAAATTAGTGAATTTCAGTTAATGCAGAAATCTGTCTCCCTGGATATTAATTTGCCTTTGAGCACTTTTTTTTTTAAGCTGGATGATTTTAACAGTAGTCAATATTAATGTTGAAGGAAACCAAATTCAATCATATCGTTTCTCTGCCTGGACTACTCCATTATACAAGTTTCAAGAGGTGATTGATTTAACTGTTCCGTTAACTCTGAAATATTTCAGTGCATATCCCACCTGATTTTAAAGCTGAATAGTCCCCATTAATCTGACAAGATCCTGAATACTCTTAACAAGTTTTCATGATGTGGGAATATTATTTCTTGTTTTGAGTTTTCTTTGTTTTCAGAGAAATCTAAAATGCTGACATGAGTAAAACCCATTCACTGAGTAGCTTTACTTCTACAAGACATAAATCATTCAAATGTTATTCAATGTTCAGAAATAATTGTGATGCCTATTTTGGCTTGGGTATTAATTTCAGGTGCCTTAAAGTTTTTGTCATTCTAAATACATGAAATAATAGTTTTGAGGTTTTTAAAATCATTTTTGTGTATGAAATCTGATATACGCTCTTTAAGACAACATTTTACACATACATATGTACTCACACTTTTATTATGGGTATCATTAAAGAGAACTGGATAATTTCTGAAAACCCTCATTTACTTTTTCTGTCCCTGTACATGGATGAAATCCTAAATAGAAAAAGAAGCAGATGTTGCCTAGGTAACTGCAGTAGTCACAGCTCTGATTCTAAATTACGCTTGACCTAACTGTTGCTACTTACTATTTATACTTCTAATTGAGTCTTAAAGTTAGCATATGTGGTTTGGTTTTGGCTCTTTTTAACTTTGAAGTTAGCCTGATCTCTCTCTCTGCCTGTGTCCTCTCCTCTTCACCTGGATACCCATGTGCATCTAAATGTGTGACAGAAGTGCTAAAACAACTGATGGGCTAAAGAAATGTGTGTTCAAGTGTGCTGATGGGGTGGAAGAATACAGAGTTGTAACTTCCTGGTTACCACATAATAACTTATGCATTTAATGTACATATGGTTTTGCTGGGGATTGTTAGTGAGAATTAAGCAGGTGCACTTTTAAAATATTCTCACTAAACACAAAATTAATCTAATTAAGTTTAGGAAATGGAATTATATTGATTGCATTTCCTCTTGTGATGGAATTGCTCATATCCATATCAGTAACCCCTTTCTTGACTCTTTCTGTAAATTAGTACTGTGTAAGAGCACTCATTTTTCATCTCAAGCACTAGCACCCTTTGCAATATAGCTGGTCAAAAAGCTATAAAGTTTATCAGCTGTGTGAGGTCCAGAGAGCTAAAATACCACACAGCTGGTAGTAGCCAGGTAGTAAAGATCTAAACTGGAGCAAGTCTGAAAGTTCCCAAACGAGGAGAAACGCTTAATGCAGAGGGGAATAGGGCATCACCGTGTTTCTCCTGCTTTGTCTGACCATACTCTCCTGGTCCTCTACCACCTCACAGATGACAGTACATGTGCTTGAGTCTGTGGAAGAATGTGTAGTTGTTTCAGCAATGTGATTCCTCCCCTCTCCTCCCACAGCAGCACTTTCTGCTGAGAGACTTGGGCTGCCAACTTTTGTGGTGTGGCAGCTCTATAATGCCCCTGAAAATCCTCATTGAATGTTTGTCCTGCCCCTAAAATTTAACTTTCAAAACTGAGTTTTATCAGCTTGATATGTTTCTGGTCTAGAGGTCAGTCAAAGACTACACTTTTTCCTTGTGCTCTCTTCATCCTAAGTAATGTTATGTTGCCTAATGAATTCTGTGTAAACAACTACTGGACTTCATTTACATTAATATAATGTAATATAAAGAAAAAGAATTTACCACCTTTTGCTCCATGTATAATATCTTAAAAACTATGATTCCGGGTGTTTCATAAAAACTGCTGAAGCGAACTATAAAAATCCTAATAGAATTTGGAGCATGGATAGCTGGCAGTTTTGCACAAGAGTAGGTTTTGTAATGACTGCTCCAGCATTAAACTTAGTCACCACAGAACTTCAACTGGGTCTTAGTTGATAAGTTTTTTATTAATTGTAAATTAAATGGGATTTTTGTCCTTATTAAAATGAGTGAAGAAATAAGATCCTTTCTTTTTCTTTCAGGCCAGGAATAACTTTACCCCATATCCTTGGGGACTTCTGCCTAAGATCTTGTGCATATCAGGAGAAAGTAATGAGATGGTAGAAAGGGAAGAAGCTGAAGGGTTGAGGCTGTACAATTGGGTAAAATTATGACCTCATGTCACCTATCAGTGTCCAGAGCTCATTTTCTTGGATGTGTGTCTCACCAACACTATGCTCTGCTGTTTCCAGGCATTTCTAAACTTAGAACCCCTGTTTGTGTGAGGCAGTGCTGCTTTGCCTGCCAGTTTTCTTATAAATGTTTTCTTATAAATCTTTGGGTTCCAGAGATACCAAGGGACTCTGCAGTGATATTTATCTCTTCTTCCTGTGAAGGGTGCTCTGTATAACTGTGTAACATATAGCTTGAATCACACCAAGCTTTCAATTAAGGAACTTCCTATCATAACTCTGGATTTTAGTCCTGTTGAGTAAGGTATCCCTTGACTGAAGGAGATGCACTATTTATAACATGATGGTTCAATTTCTTTTGACCTGGAGTTTCTATTCTGACTTCTCCAATCTATAGCCAGTCTTTGCTGTATTGAACACTATTCACAATCCTGTGTTTATCAGTCTGAAACCAACCTCTAAATCCATTGCTCCATTGCCATGGGAAGGGGTAGGAACGGTAGCCCAAATCAGGAGACTGTAAATGATGAGTTAATACTACTGCATGTAAATTTAATGCTATTTAGATAGCAAATGAAACAATTGTACCACTTGTAAGAGGAAATACTGATGTCCTGTCACTTTTTTGTTTTAGTCCTGTAATCACTTGTGCGTTTGTCATACCAATAAAATTATTGCTGTTCACTTTACTCTGCAAGACCCACAAGCTGACAAGGCAACACTGCAAATGTAGTTCTGACTCAGCCTGTGGCTTTGTGTCCATTTTAAGTAGGTTTGCATGTTTATTGCTGAGCTTTGTTTTCAAATTCTCTGAGAAAGAAAGACACAGGAAAAAAAAAAGCCACAAAAATATCATTTTCAAATTTCCTTTGCCCCAGAGTAATTTGGTTCACCACATTGCCCCACTTGAATGGGGCATGCTGCTCCCATGCTGTCAATGCCCTGTTAAGAGACTATGGGGTTGTGATGTTGTTAGCACCAAAATGTGATACTCAGAATGCAGATATTTCAACATTTTGCCACTTTGTCAATGTTTTCCATTCTTAACCTTATCAGAAATTTTCACCACCTCTGCTTCGTCTTTGTGTAGGAGATAATAGCACAAAGAGCCAACTTGTATAATTACCATCATATGTGAATACTCATTTTGTTCTCTTAGCTTGGTCTAAAGTACTTATTAGAGGGGCTCTGTGACTCAACAAATAAATCATAAAAACATTGACAACACAAAAACTTCCATTTTTGTACGTACCTATAAAAGGTAGCAATGAAAATAAGTTGTTGTCAGTTACCTATTTTTAATAATTAAGTATCAATTGCAATGAGATCTTCTAAAGCTTTTGTCATACTGCTGTTCCGGACTCCCTTTCTTTTCAGCTCACTCCTACACATCTCATTATTTTAAATCTTAAATCCTTGCAGTAAGAGTAAACTCTTTGATACAGCTCTATTGCTTCAAGGAAAAATAGACCATAGTCATGAAAACTGGAAAATGAGTGCAAAATAACCAGGTAGAAGAATACTGTCAAAGATGAGTAAAATACTAGTGCCAAAACTTGTGTAAGTAATCACTCTGAGGTAATAGGAAGCTATTACAGATTTTTTTTTCCTACTTTAGACAAGTCCAGAGCTAGCTGGCTCTCAGTCTGGTAGAATTGTAATGTAAATGGGTATGAGCCTGCATATTAATAATAAGGGGGGAAAAAAATCTTTTGAGTGTAGTGGTCAAACTTCTAACTCTCTGGTTCCCCTGAGAAATTAAGGGGAGTGGTATACCCCTTTGTGCTGCTTGGGATGAGGGAAGCAATGTCTCTGCTGTGAGGAAAATGGATGTGTTTTTCCAAGCATATGACACAGATATTAGGTCTAAGTTTTTATTGAGTTTTCTAGTTCAGAGACTATTGGAAAAAAAAAGTCAATTTTGATTGGAATGGGAAAGTCAAACATGAAAAAGAAACATTCAACCAATGGACCTCCATATACAACTGGCAGTATTATATGTTTTAGCACTTCAAAATAAAGGGTTTGCTAATATTCACCTGCCTCCCTTCAGCAAATCTGTGGAACTCCTGTAAGGTGGAAGTGGTCATACAATTGCCATTTGGGATCTGTTTTATTATTTTGCCTTTGGCCAGCTGTGTTTTTCACGTCACATCATTTCTTTTGCCTGCCCAGTTGTTGGGTTCAGGCATCTGTTCTTCCACCTATGTCCTTCTGTTCTCCTTCCTCTGTGTCTTGGTGGAGCTTGTCTCGCAACCCAGAATATTCTGTGATCCTGTGAAACAAGCTGCTTTTATTTTTGCCATTGTTAACTGTCTTTTTGTGTTCTGGTAGCTCTGAGTAAGACATTATTTACCTGGATTCTTACTTTTATGTTTCCTTGGAAACAATAGCTGAAAACCCAGAAGAATGTGACAAATTTAATAATTTCACCTTCTCAGTATTTTATATTTAAAGTAAGCCTGAAAAATACATCTTGAAAGGAGACAGTAAAATTAAAATTATTTTTGCTCTAATCCTTTGCTGTTTTTTCTTCTGATACTTGTTGGCTGTATTAAGAGCACAATAACAAGGGAAAACCTACCCAGAGTATCAAAACCCAGAACTTTAAGCCTTCCTTAAATTTCTTTCTGCCTTCGTTCTCTATAACCAACATACCAAGAGATCAAAGGTTTCCAAAGTTAGTCTCCCTGAATAAAATCTTGATAGGGTTTTGATGGCTGTTTTAAGTTCCCTACAATGAAGCCTTTTAAGAACGCAGAAGAAATCTCTTTCTACCTGGTGTGTGATGGTTTTTCTTCGTGGTGGATTTTGGTTTTGTCTTGTTGTTGGCTCTCTCTTCCCTCAGTCATTCATGAAGAGAGGGTGATGCCATCTATATTCCATGGGGCAATGAAAACTGGGTTTGCTGTCAGTATGGATAGTGGCTGTAGTTCATAGTTAGTCTACAGGCCAGATGTCAGCTGTTCTGAGGTCTGCTGGGTCAGTAAATGCAAATGTGCACTACTATGGGTGGCAGCAGTAAGGTCATCTGTCAGTTTCTTCTCATCCTCTTTGACAACTGAACCTATGGCTGTTGGAGAGCAGGCTCTCGATGTAAAAGTTTGCAGCTTTATGAATATATAAAGCTGTAACCTACTGCCTACTGAAATAGTTTTCAGAGCTACTGCAATGTTAGCCTGCTTTTAACAGCTATTTTGACATAGGGTTTTTTTTTTTGTCTTCAACTCTGGTAAATTTTCAAAACAATTCATGCTGAAATAAAATGTCACATTTACCACCTCAGATATCCTAGTGTCAGATTACTACAATCATCTGGAGAATGTAAAGAAGTACCCTCTGATTGGTTAAACTTGATAGCTCAGTGTTTTAGCAAATGAAGTTGTTCCTTGGGAAGTGAATGGGAAATGCACTCAGGATTTTCATTATCTGCGATATCAGGTGAAAGCTTAATGCTCAACAGTTGGGAGGTGGAAAAAGATTTTCCTATGCTTGTCATTGTCTTGACAAATATTCTTCACCAAACACTTCTCAGCTTCTTATCTGGAGGTATGAAGACAAATACAAAATATCTCTGTTGTTGAAAATAACCAAAGAAATACAATAGATTTGCACAGCTCAGCTGAACAAATGGTTTAGCAGTTGTATCACTTCCAACAATGCAGGAAAAAAGTTCTTTGGAAACATATTGGTAAAATGAGTCAAATCTATATGAAGAATTTGAAAAAATAAAAATAAAGGGGATTATGGCCTATAGAGCTTTTCTTTCTGAGATCTGATTCACTGATGCACAGAAAGCTTAGGTTTGTGCAGGGGTGTATTTACCACCTTTGAATGTGAAGATGAACTATGTGTTTGTCCTGCGTAGACACTCTTTTGGTGGGTTATTTTGGGGTGGGTTTGTTGGGGCTTATTGTTCAATGTGTGGTGTTTCACCATGGTGGTTTTGTTTGTATTTTGTGTCATTTTGTTTTTAACAAAAAAGGCACTCTACAGTGGTGCTTACTGATGTCAATGAAGAAGACTTAAATCGGGCTGGATGTGGCCTTTGCTCTTCCCCTGTGTGAGGACAAAAGCTGCCCATGTCTATAATGTTGGCACTTTGCAAAATGAATACATGAAGAAGTAATATTAGGCTTTCATCAAGACAAAATGATTTTAAGAAGTAGATTGGCTCAAACACCAGAGCATTTAAAAATAGATATAATCAGTAGCAATACTGTTTAAAAGGACAAACAAACAAAATAATTAATTTGCACTTAATCTATCATAATATTGTATCATTTAATTTAGAATTTTACATGCTTTTCAAGTTTTAAATGCTCTGAGTAATTGGTCTGTGGCAAGGTAAGAGTATGACAAACTAAAATGGCTGACTTCAAATTTATGCAAAATTATCAGAAAAAACAAAAAATATTACAAAACCAAAAAATAGATTGAGAAGTTTTAACTTCAGGATCAACACTTTCAGTAATAGAGTCCTGAAAAAACATCTGACATGAAAGATTTTACCCTGGTTTGTAGTAAGGCTTTCATTTTTTCAAATGAAAAATCATAAATGATGATGGATTACCTGTTCCTGGAGCAGAAGAAGGAAGGTTCATGGGGGATTAATCAGTAATTAAAGTTAACCTGTGTTGCCTAAATAAGATTAACTTATTCTGAGTGATTTTCTGCTCTATTGGGATTGTCTCTAAGGAGATAGGATTATAAGTCAGCAAATATCACTTGCTGTTATGCCTGGATATCTGTCTGGATGTCTGGTCCAGATATGTGTTATTCCACACACCTCACTGGAAAATTTTTGCTCCTTTTTTTGGTTCAAGTATACTTTTTCTACTAAGTCTGACTGTGAAATTAATTGATAACCTCAAGCTCTACTACATAGGCCTATTGCTGAGTGACTTTTTCAATTCAGTCAGATTCAGCTGAGGCATTTGGAACACCATTTGTTCCTCATGCTTTTAATTGTGAAGAAATCGACTTTTTGTACTTGTAATCCTAGAGGATTTCAATGTGGATATTTTTCTTTGGTATTTTAAGGACTCATAAATGTGTATGCTAAAAACAACAGCAGCAGTAAACCCCAAATCAATCAAACAAAGCAAACAGCAAAATAGTAACTGAAGGCTTCAGCTGAGTTTTTGTGCACCATAGTAAGATAATCCTGAGAGAGCCTAATTTATTAAAAGCAAGAGAAACAAGTTTCAGAGTTAGCTGTTGCGAATTTTGTCTTTCAAATTATTTATTTGGTTCAAAAAGTAGCTTGTTACATAATTTTCTGGTTTGCTTCCTTGATTTATATTCCAGCTTTAGTGTCTTTGTCATGAGAACGATCTGGCCTTTGCCTCTTACTCATTTTTGTGCATGCATCTGAAGAGCAATTAATCCTGATACATTATAAAACTTCCCTCCTTTGAAAAGGTGGACAGTAACTTCATGTAGATGGCATTCCATTGAAATAAGAAGCATCAAACATAAAGAATTTACGTACCAAGTAGGCAGAGCAAGCCTTATGTCCTTAGATGACTTTTTCCTGACTTGTCTGATAACTGGTATTTCTGAGGATAGGCTCATGCAGGCAAGCAGGTCTTGTTCACAGATGTGAAACTAGTTGGATTATTCCAGTCCCTCCACAGGGAGCTGTAGAATAGCAGGTTGATTGCAGGAAGAATTTTGTACCATTCCCATTCAAGCTTTAAAATTGGCATGGAAAATACTTTAATCACCATTTCCATTCTCTAGCTTTTGTGTGTGTAGGGGTTTAAATTTTCATTTTTTTATATTTTCCTCAGCAAAGACAGTAAAACAATGTTTGGGGTTTCAGAATTTAGGTGCAAATGATTCTTTCTCTTTTCAGTACTATAGGCTATAATCTGTTTACAGTTCTACAGCGGTAACAGTGTTGGGGGGGTTGTCAGAGGTTGGGGGGTTGTCTTGGAATTTCTCCCATCGTTGTTACCAGGTAACAAATAGGCGGATAATTAAGGCCATCAGCTCCTTTGTGAAAGACAAAAAAAGGTGGGCTTGGGGGGGGACGGGGAAGGGGGGGAGCCGAGCCGGCCGGGAGGGGAAGGCTCACTCTCTCTCTCATCGGGCGAGGAGAAAAGGAGAGACTGCTCTCAGGTTTTTTGGCTGTGACCGGAGAAAGATTCAACTGTGACCCAGCTTTCGTTCTCCGAGTGGGGGTGAGCTTCTAATTTGACCTTTTTCATTACCGGGAGGGAGCACGTTTTCCCGGGCTGCGTTTTCTCGCAGCAGTTACTGAGAGAGTTCGGCTGCCCCTCTGCCGCCTGTTGCCCTCCCCCTCCCTTGCTGCGGGAGGCTGCGGTGTTTTGCTGGAGAATTCAGCTGTCCTCGGCCGCCTATCCTTTCGCTGCCTGGGACCCCAGAGTCGATTGTAACTGGAGAAGTCCTTGCCATTCGGCAGCTGGTCAGGGAAAAGAGGGAAGAGGACTGGCTCCTGTCCTGCCGCTCTGCCGTTGCTGCCCTGAGGAGTTTTGACTGCTCTCTTCGCTTCTCCGGTGAGCTGCCCGGGGCTGACCTGACCCTGCATCACAGCGCCACCTGCAGCCGCTCGGGAGTCACCGCAACCGCCCTGCCCAGCAGAGTTCAGCGGCGCCTCCTGCTGTTTGTTTTTCTTTCTAGCGTGACTACACCATTTAACGGGCAAGTTATTTTTATTAATTCCTAGTTCGATTTATGGGTATTATTGTTGTTATTACTTGTTCATAAGTATTAGTAAAGAACTGTAATTCCTTTTCCCGTATCTTTGCCTGAGAGCCCTTGATTTCAAAATTAAATAATTCGGAGGGAGGGGGAAAACAATCACGTTCTCTGTCTTAAGGGAGGGTTCAACCTCTCTTAACAGACACCTGTCTTTCAAAACCGAGACACAGTGAGAGGCAGGCGTCAGTTTACTTCTGATAAGAAAACAGTCTTCATAAGGGAAAAACTTGTGAAAACTCTAGCAAAAACAATTGTTAGATTGGTGTTTGAATTAGCTTTCAAAGATTCTTAGTTTTAACAAATTTACCAAGAAATCAGGATGCTGTGAATAGATTTATTAGTGGACTCTCTCAGTGGCAGTTGGGCAGAGGTGGGCTCCCATAGACGTGGAGTAAGGTGAGATTAATAGGAATTCTGGATCAACTGAGATTCAGCTTCTGTATGCAGTCAAGTTTTATAGTTACTATTTGCAATTTTACAGCCCATATGTTTATGAGCTGAAGAATTGCCAGGAGTCACATGTTTTACTTTGGCTTCCCTTTGTGTTTCCCTGTCTCCCCATTTCCCATGACTATCACACCTCCCAGCCATATCTGGCCTGCCCCCAGCAAACTCCATTTTTGCATGTGTTAGTTTTCATTGTATTTGTTGCTCTGTGTTCCTTTCATCACATCCTATTCCTCCCACATGCTTGTACTGGGAGCACTTAAATATAATCTGCTATTCTGTCTGTGATGCCTTGCACAACAGAGTTCTGTTTGTGTTGATGCCTAGAACTCTTAGGGTAGAAATGAAGGATAACAGTAAGAGGCAGAAAAAAAATTAGTTGGACTTGAACAGAAATTTACCTTTAAAGAACTACAGAGACAATGTAATTAAGTGGGTGTGAGAGGGGAAAAGTGTGATAAAATATATATCTTTACTGTGCTGGCTCCAGTTATGCCCTCTCCCTCTAAACAGAATACACCAAACTCTTCCTATAATTTCACTTCTCTTGGTTATAAATTTTAAAACTACTTTTCATAGCTATGCTTAATCAGGCAATATTTTCTTATGAGCTTTTCAATTTCCTGAAGATTTTTCTTATTTTTCTGAGTATGTGTTTTCTATGGTAGTGTTCAAATATTTCAGTTGAGACTACAAAAATGAAATGTCTCTTGCTGCTTTTCCATTTTGAATTTTGGCCTGACATAACTGCAGATTATGTCTACTTTTGTTGCAGGGAGTTTTGTTTCTGTTTTTCTGCCCCAGATGCACAGTGCTTTACACCTCTCCAAGGCTGCACCTCTAAAATGTGTATGTTCAACCTGGGGAAAATTTGCTAAGAGCAGGAGCAACCTCAGGTGTGAACGAAACAAATGGGCACACAAAATAAGGAGATGCTCACACATGTATGTGCACTTTGGCTGTGTTGCTTTCTGTTTTAAGCAGCAGTGGCCTTGGTTACTCAGGGCACTGGATCATGGTGTTGATCTGTTCCCGTGGCACTGATCTCAATTCTTTTGTAATTCACTGCTTTGGAGGAAAGCAAAGGCAGGATATTTGATTAGACAATGAATATGCTTTTTTTTTTTTTTTTATCTCCCTCTGTAAAGGGAGGCATGATAATAGACAAGGAAGACTGCCAGCTGGCTTTCACTAGTGCCCCAGACAAACTCAGCCTGGCCTTGAAGCCTGAAATAACCTGCCTGCCTATTACCACTAGACTGGAATGTGAATATTTATATTAAAAGTAGGTCAAGATCACAGTGAGGACATGAGAGAAGCTCTGCTGGCTCTGTAAATCTATTAAGCAAGCTGATATTTCTGTTCAAATAATTTTAAAATTCTAAATTATTTATTGATATTCTGAGATTGGTTGATGAAATTTTGCCTTCCTCCTCTTACTGTTTCTGCCATCACTTATGGAATCCCAGATCACTATCTGGACACCTCTCTGGGAACAGACATATGAATTGCAGACAGGTTGTGACAGAGCTAAGGACTCCTCATGCATGTGACATTCCTCAAGGACCATTTCAATGTGCTTTGTTTTCCTCAATGTGATAACAAGTCAGGATTTTCAGACTGGAGTGCTGAACTCCAAATGTCTTCTACCCTTGACTCTTCACCTGTCTTTTCAAGGGTCACACTCATTCACTGTGGAGCCTCTTCTTGCTTGGTTCATCCCTTGGTTTTTTTGCCTAGAGATTATGCCATTAATTGTTATGGTACAGAAGCTGTGTTGTTCCTACCTCGTTGGCTGCAATACTTTGACCCAGCCCTGAGCACCATCAATACCACCAACCATAGTCCATTTTAGGATAGAATTAATTAGAATTAAGCTGTGATAGAATGAGGATCTTGCACTGGGAGATATGAAAACATTTATTGGATTAAAAAGAAATAAATTTTAGAAGTTTATATCTGTTATAGTACTGAACTTGTTCCAGTGCTGAAGAAACCTTGGTAATTATTCCAGAATGGCTATTTTGGTTTCAACCAAAGCAGTTATTCTGGGATAACTATTCTGATAATATTCCAAGTGTAGACAGGTCTGTCATTTTGTTCACACAAGTTGCACTTCCACAATCACTGTTCTGTTTGTCTTCTTGGCTGCTTTGTTCCATGTCATTATTTGGTGTCATCCAAAAGGGTTTTTTGTACTTCATTTGCCATGGTCTTGAGGAGGCCTGTCATGCAAAGGTTATGAAAACTTTCCTCAATTTTTGGAAGGAAAAAGACTTAATAGTGGAACTAAAAGTAAAGGAAATAATTAAAAACCCAAAACAGATCAGTTCAGTGGCATCTTCATTTCTGTTGGAATCCAGATATTCTGTAAAAATGAGAATACCACCTCCAATTTAATTTCCATGTAGCAAAACTATTCTGGAAGGATTTTCTCCAGCTTAAGTGATCACATTATGACAACGGATGGTTGAGATGGTTTTTAAAAGCTCTTCTGAAGCAAAAAAATCATATTTTATTTCTGTGACTAATTTGCTCAATGTCATGTGTAATATTTCAAATTGCTGGGAATGGAGCCTTTTTCTGGTTTTCTCAGTTTTTACTTAGTTGTTTTTTCCTTACATGTGGTATGTATCTTCCCCTTCTGAATTGTCTCACAGAATGTAAGTTTTTAGCTGCTGTCTTTCTACCCCAACAGTGACACTATGGGAGCAAAGTCACATGAGTTCATCAGTATGATCATAAAATCACAGAATGGCTTTGGTTGCAAGGGACCTTAAAGATGGCCTAGCTCCAAACCACCCCCTGCCATGGGCAGAGATATCCTCCACTAGACTAGGTTGCTCAAAGCCCCATCCAACCTGGTCTAGTAACAGAAACGTGGATAAAGTTTTATTTTCATGAAAAGAGTTTGCTTCTATTATGTCCTTTCTGTTCTTTAGTCCCTTTATATGTGGTTACTGAGGTGCTTGGCCCTGCCTGTTGCAGATCCGTGTACTTTCCTTATGAGTATCAAGTAGGAGGTGTATAGGAGAAAGAAGAGCTAATTAGCCCGACTATATTGGCAGCAGGACAGCTGTCTGATCAAAGTTAGGACAGAAATAAGTTGGGGTTCTGGTGGGGTATTCTTTTTTTTGGTTGCCAGAGGAATAAGACTCAGATTTCCAATGGGAGAGATGGCACAGGAAGTAATTTGAAAGTTGGAGCTTGCAAGGTTTGTAGCATGCACAGAAGAGCTGTGAGTGTCTGCTGGTTGTAGGCTGTAGTGCGGGAAATGAAGCATCTGTAATGTGACTTTAAACATGTGACACATATTTGAGCTGAGTATTTAGGTTTTGGGTTATGAAACATTTTTCCTGTATTTGCCTGTTTGTCAGTGTTTCCCACAAAATTGGAAGGGGGGGGTGGGGTGCACGAACAACCCTGGAATTCCTTCATTAGCATAAAAACTTACTTGACTTTTTATGAATAAAAGTTGTCTGCTTCACTCTGTAGCATTTTTGTAAAGCTCTAGGTAGGTGTTCTTTCTCACCATGCCTTCAAGATGTAGACAGACTGTGTTAATTTAATTTTTTCCATGACAAAAATAAAAACAGTATCTTTTTCAACACTTTTGTGCAAAGCCCTAAAGTGCCAAGACCCCTTCAACCTAACCTATCTATCCTCTCTTTTTCTAAAGATTGAAGGCTGGGTTTGTGCTTTGCTTACGCTGCAGTCACTTTGTCACACCCACCTCTGTCCCTCTGGACAGGCTTAGGTCGGTGCAGGTCAGGTGGGCACATCTCTGCTTCTGTTCCTGCAGCTGGTTCTCCTTGGTGTGCAAACCTGCTCAGTGTGTGCAGGAAATCACCTGTGGGAGCCCAGCAATAGTTTGAGGATATCCATGAGAGCTGATGACAGTGGTGCTGTTAAGCTACTGATTCGTACATGTGTGTAATCTCGATGCTTTGCAAATCATATATGCTCCTTCTCTCCCATTAGAAGAGTTATTAGGAAAATAACTTCTTACCATTGTGGCTGGTACAGCACGTCCAACTTCCCTAATGATGCTTCAGCAAACTCCATGTAAGATTTAGGTGTACTTTGCTTAGATACTGTTTGCTCTGGCATGATGAAAACTTTTCTCTTTGAGATGAGTAATATCCTCATAAACAGCAGGCAGCATTGGGATAAATCAACAAGAGCATGTTTACAAGAGCTGCAAAGTGCTTCAGTGCAGGCTCTTCCTGGATCTCTCAATGCCTAGAGGTAGTAGGTATTACCGCGATGCCCCGTTATTTTGGCTTATCCCGGTAATCAGTCGAGACGCAGAAATAATGAGAGCTGGACTTCGGGCTGTGTTCAGAGCAAGGGCGGAAAAGGGGGGAAACCCCTTTCGTTTAATTCTTATATACACTTTTTGAAATCACAGATCATTGGAGAAAGTTAACACTTCCGTCTCTAACTATATTGGTTACAAGAAGTGTCCGTCAAAGGGATCTGTGTCCATGGGAAAGGAATGTAAAAAGATAATTTTTACAACAACATAGCTATGTTTACAGAAATCGTCCTTGAGACTGTCTAACAGAGAAAACTAGCTATTTTACAGTGAAAAATGGGCAACAAGTAGGATCTTTCATTTTATTTCCTTTTTACTCTGAACACCTGTCACTCCCTCGACATTATTGCTTTTCAAGAAGGAGCGAAGGTCATTTGAAAACAACAGTGCTTCTAGATTAACACTCTTTTCCTTCTCAGAAGAGCTGAGCCAAAGAGCCTCAGATGAGGCTCAGAATTGGGCTGTGAACAGAAGGAAGTATGGAGTGAAAATTCGCTCTTCATAAATAAAATCCTTCTGATTTTTTCCAAACTGTGAATGTGTTGCAAGAGTTATCAGTTTAAACACAACAATGCTTCACTTTAAACACAATCACATTAAAGTTTTACTGATCTTGGACAACACTCTTTTTTTATTTTTAAACTTTTTTTAAAGGAAAAAAACCAACATGGCAATCATGACAAAAGAAAAATGCTAGAATCTTTGTTAATGAAGATAAATATATGGATTTACTAAAATAGGGGAAGTTGGCAAAGCTGAATTCCAATGAAGACATTAATTGTAGTATAGAGAGCTTTTCTCAGGAAGCTGATTAGTCAATAAAATGCAAGTAAATTGCAATCTGCATAATATTTTGAAGTATTTTGTTCATGGATACTTTTAGCAAAGTTCCCCTAAAACATTCACTGTGCTTGCATTTTGAAAGCATGTGATTTGTAAAAGGATTAGTGAAGCAAAGCAGTGTGACGTGATTTGTCTGGTAGAGAGTGAGCTGTTTCTTTGAGCCTTTGTGTAGCCTCTATGTGGACACAGCTTTTTAGCTCACAGGCTTGTGCTTGTTTTCCACATAAAATTGTATTCACTGTACTTGGAGTCCTTGGCTCACAGGTCCCCTGTGAGACCTCAGCAGACCCAGCTGGGGAAATCTGTTTAGGTCCTGTGAGCAAGTCTATGGGAATAAATTCTTTCGTTTTTCTATTCTCTTACCACCCCTGTGTTGTGGGGTGAAGAAAAAGTAATCCAAAGCAGTCACTCAAAACAGATTTTAATAAATGTAGGTTTGTGTCCTGACTTGGTGTGAAAGACAGGTTTCATAACTTGTGGGACGATTTATGTTGTAGCATATGCAAGAAAGGACAACTAAGATCGGTGTTTGTTATGCTGGAGGAATGGGCTGCTCTGTTTTATAATAATCTGGTAGTGAAGGTGATTGCCTGACAAGTGGGAGCATTGAATTCTTGTTCTTTCACTCCTTGGGAGGATGCCCTACCTGTCTTATCTTGTACCAAAAAATTAAATAGCCGGTAAGATGGAACAAGGTAAAAATAGCTTTTCAGCCTGCTGGCAAGGATGCACTCCTGAGCTAGGACACAGTGTTTTTATTCTCTGCTCCGGTAATTTTATTACATATTTAACTTTTTTCTCTACAGACCTTGGCTTGTGTACAGGAAAACATTTCTCATTAAGCTATATTGTGTATGTTTGGAGGAGGCAAGCAAGCATAAAGACTAAGCACTGATATTGAAAGGAGATATTGCCGGGACACCTTACTGTGTTCCTGTGTTCAGAGCATTTCCAGGAAAAAAAGGGTGTGGGACCAAGTCCAACCAAGCAGAGGAAGGAACTGAACTTTTATCCCTATCAATATGTATGACTGCCTCCCTTGAGGGACTCTCATATACTGGGGATACCACTGTTACTGGTGTCCTTCAGAAAGAGCAACCCCATATTTCTGGGAAACTTGCCACTGGCAGTGATCAGTGTAGGATTATGGCAAACTAGAGTTGTCTGCTCAAAACTGACCAACACTTATTTTTCTGTGGAGAAAATAATTTTATCATACAATTATAGCAATACCACTATAATCACTTGTATGTTTTTCCCTGCCTGCCTTACCTCACTGAATTAGGTGCACTTTTTGTCCCTCTGCTCCACTCACAAGGGCTGTTACTGTATGCAAGGGGCACTTCCCTGCTACTGCAAGGGTTTCTCCCTGTGCCTGAAAGTCAGAGCTGTTAACAAAGCCCATTTGTGTGTCTCCTGTTCTGAGAACCTGGTTAGTGCACCTCTGCAGCAGGAGATGGAGTTTGGCAAGCAACCCAGACTGGTTTGAGGCCATTTTTTACCTGTATAGGGTTTATGTATATTTTATATATATATATATATATCTATGGGGTTTTTGCTTTTGTTTTGTTTAAACTAGAGTTTATTTTAGGATGTCAGTAGTTGTAATACACGAGACTAGTTACCTCATGTATGTTTTGTGATTTGAAGCTAATAAATAAGTTAGGAGATAATAAAGAGTATAACTTCCCAGTTTAACAGGATGGACAATAAACAAGCCAGACATTCTGCCTCTGAGGAGCACTATATAGTATTGAATGTTTTCCCAAGTCCTGTGTGTAGGCACCTAATGCTCTGTTATATGCACTGTATTACTCACTAGGCAATAATTTAAATGATACATAAATGCATATGTATATAAAATAGAAGCAAAGCATGAAAAATAATACAATAACTTTCTTCTTCAAAAAATCTCTAACATGAGCTAACTTCAGCCCTTTCAGAAGTGCCAGCTCTTCTTTGTTTCATCCCATTGTACAGATCACTGCTTGAAGGCATTTGAAAATTAACTCTCTGGTCATTATGTTGTCATTTTTCTTATTAACAATCAGTTCCCATAAAGCTGAGAATTGCTGCATGTAAAGTACCTGGAACACTTGCCTACTTCTGCTGGAGAGAGAACATGATCAAACTCCACTATAATGTGAACAATATAAATAATTTTCTTGCTCAAAATATTATTATTTATGTATGTTAGTGTGGAGGGGAGAGAGACTAAAAAGCCAAAGTTTGGCGAAACTTATATAATCCCACTAATGATTGCTGGCATTGTGAATCAAACCCTGTATTTGCCCAAGTCACCTGGGAATTTTGCCATTGGGTTCTGTCAGGCTGGATTTTTTTGTCAATACTTGAAATTAGAGAAAACTTGTTTGAGGCTTTGTTTTAGCAAAGGATCTCTTTTTACAAAAACCCTCCTATTTTAAATTGTTCTCATGAAGATTGGTAATTATTATTCTAAATATAACTTATTGTTTAAACAGAAAACTCAGTCTAATGAGCAGATAAATGAGCATAAACAGTTTACTTGGACAGTGCCATCTAGTTGTTGTAAAACGTAGTGTGTTTTTCTTGTGAAATTTAATTACAATGGCAAATCACAGCTCTAGGAAAAAACCTCTTCAGTGTAATTTAAGGCTGTGTTCATTCATTATCCAAACAGCTATTTCTCTGAAAAGACTATTAATGTAAAGCAATGACTGTCTTAATTAATGGAATTTGTGGACCTGGCTGTAATGCATTTTTTCTGTGGTAGTCTGCATTGGGGAGCCTCTACTTATAATGTAAAAGGTAATCTATGAAAAGATCTAGTGGCTTCCTGTTTTTTTCCAGAGCATTTCTCCACCTCTTTCCTAATCTCCCCAGTAATCTCTCTTCATCACAGCTGTCAGTGATAAAAATTCAACAAACCTAATTTATGTGGGTATCCTTAATACAGCTGTGCCCAGACTATCCAAGGTCAATAAACACTTTGGATTTTTCAGTTATAAAATAGGAGATCAGATATTGATAAATTCTAAGGAATTGTTTTAGAACTTCAGTGGTATTTCATGCTTCTTTGACACTTGCCTCGTTATACACCTTATTCTTAATTTGCATATTGAACAGTTGTTTAATATAGTGACTACCTTCTGCCAAAGACTGCAGTTTCTCTATTTGTAATAACTGAGCACTCTTGCTTGTCTTGAATATGGTGCCAAAGAGATTAGGAACATAAAAGCTATTTATTGGGAAAGTAAACCCTGTTCTGGTGGAACAAATATTATAGGAAATGTCAATATTAGTGACTATATTGGAAGACTGAGGTCTCTAAATTTTACTCACTCTTTATTTTCTATCACACTATAATTGAACGCTTTCTAAATGTTGCCTTATAGTTGAAACTCTTGTGACTTGTTCATACACAGTGTTAGTCTCCAATCAAGAGATTGGTGTTTGGCAACATCATTACATTGCCTTTACCCCCACCCCCACTTCTAAAGTATTCATCTTGCACTTCTATAAACCTCTTAAAAAAAAAAAGACAAAAAAGAAAAAGATTGTCATCATCTGTTCACTCTTTCTTATAGTGGTTCTTTGTCCCCCTATATAATAGATTGAACAATCTTTCTTGGAGTGAAAACTTCAGGTTAAAAAGATTCAGCTAGCACGTTTGGTAATCAGGGGAGTTATTGAGCAGAAAGATTTATGGGATAATAGCTGCTTAACTGAAGACTTTTTTCTCTTAAAATAAGCTCTTGGTGTAGCACTGTGGACTCAGAGCAGAGGACCTTGTAGTTCCCTGGGGATGTCTCCAAGAGCAGTCAGACATGGATATGTTGGCCAGAGTGTACTGCAGTCATCAGCTCACTTCCAGCAGGTTGTCGAAGTTATGATTTGTGCATATGATAGTGTTGCCTGAATAGGATGAGCTAGAAACAGACTAGACAGGAGTAAGGGATTAAAGGTGTGCATTTATTTGAAAGGCCTTCAAAGGTACATTTAGGGCAGACAGAGCCCCCCCCTAGGGGCTACACCCAAAATGGACAAAGAGTCATGAGTTCTCCACTCTCTCTTTATAGGTTTTGTCCGTTTGCATATCAGCATAAATTCACCAACTAAAACTTTGCAATTTCCCCCTAGCTGTCCCCCTGTCTCCTTCCTCCCCACCCCCAGCCCCCAGAACCTTGGCCCTGGGCAGTCTAAGTGTCCTTGAAGAGCAAGCCCAGAGAAGCGTTGTTATGTCTATCTGAGCATGAGAACAGCAGCTAACAGGCTATAAAGCATCTCAGAGTTACACATTAGGCAATACAGAATTGAGAAAAATATAAGGGTTAAAACCTAAGGCAGCAATAGAAGGCAGACCAGAAAAATGGGACAGATTATGAGACGAATCATAGAATATCCTCAGTTGGAAGGAACCACAAGGACCACTGAAGTCCAGCTCCTGGACCTGCACAGGACAGTCCCTGCACACCACACATCTGAGCATTGTCTAAAAGCTGCTTCAGCTCTGGCAGGTTTGGTGCTGCACTTCCCTGTGGAGCCTGTTCCAGTGCCGAGCCACCCTCTGGGTAAAGAACTTTCTCATACTAGCTGATCTAAACCTCCCTTGACACATTTTCATTGCTTTTATATAGTGTGGGTTGGTTTGTTTGGTGTTTTTGGGGGTGGTGATTTTTTTGTGGTTTTTTTTTTTTTAATAGCAATAGCATGCCAGGAAAGGAAATCCATATGCTAAGAAATTGAGTCATTATGCAGAAACTTTATTCACACAGTCTTGTGAAGTTGAAATATCCTTCCTTGAAAACAGTGAAGTTCTGTGTTGCAGGGCTGTTGTGTATAAAAGAATAGGTCTCGTCTCTTGGTCTTGGGCTCTTAGAGCTTAGGGCTGAAAAAGAAGTTGTACTTAAAACATCTCACTGAGAATCAGAGGGGATTGCAAGATGTCAGCAGGCTGCCTTACCTGAAAGTGCTGCAGTAAATTCTGCAGGAATAGTTATCCCTTCAGCCAAGAGAATTATTTGCAAATGGGAATGACACTGGGATGATGATGCCCTAATCTTTAATTTCTGCTCCCTAGAGGAAACAGTAATGATAAGTAATATTGTTGTGCTCACGAAACTCCAATGAAGCTGCAAGTATGCAGACAAAACTGTTATTACCATAGCTCGGTTTCTTCTTGTTAGTTCAGTTTTACAAAGTAAGCCTCTGCCACTTAATTTGTGTTCATCTCACTTTAATATTGCACTATTACTGCCCCACATAGTTCTCTATCATGTGATTCTGACCTTGCTGAATCTGAAATCTTGCTTTCACAAGTACTTAATTTGTACTGATAGTTCCTGATATTTATTCAAAATGCACAGTCTGAGCTTGTTTTGCAAGCTTTCAGAAGATGCCAGAATTTACTGGGATGAATAAAATAATTAGTTGGTCTGCAGTAAAGCTTGAAAATAAGAGTAGTTTTATTGATGTCAATCAGCTGGAAGTAGTCTGGGGCAAAGATTGACTGTGCACAACTATTCTATAAGTGCAGACTGTACTTATTCAGTACAGATAGTACCTGTTAAGGTATAGGAGTAGTTATGGCTTGAAATAAGTCACTTTGGCTCTAAGATCACTTATTAGAGTATTTAAGTCTCTTCTGTCATTAGGAAGGTTATTCTTCCTATGCTGTAAGGGCTTTTAGATAAGATATAAATCTCTAATGGCATTGTTCAAGGCTGTCATAACAGGTTTCTCTGCTTGTTCTGACAAGATGCAGCCATAGCATCATTTTAAAATATCTGAATTATAAATTTAATTGCAAACGAGGGGCAACCTAAGGTTAAATAAACAATGTTTTATTCACATATCCGAGAATTTGCCAGTTGAAAGCTATTCACAGTGGAAATTTTTTTAGTCTTATGCAGAACTTGTATAGGAGGACAAAAAAAAGGAAGCTATATTGTCAGCTGAAGCATACACAGAGAAATCTAGTTCCTTTACCAGAACATGCATAATAACAGCTGATGCTGCAGAGTGTGTGGGTTCCACAGAGGCATCACTTGATAAATTCTGTATCTGATTTTGTATTTTTAGTTACTAATTGATTTATCCTACTGGGAAGTAGCTATGATGATAATTTTTCTTGCACTTATTAAAAAATACTGAAATGTCAAACTGTCTTATAGCACGATTCAAAACTTGTCAGTATGCTAATTTTTGGTTATTGACATGAAGACTGTAAGGTTGGGGAGGGACTCAAGGTAGGGTGTAACTTTTTTGACATATTATTTCCCAGAACTGTTTTTGACAAGGAATATAATAATCCAGAATGTGTAATCATTCCAGATTGTGTGACCCTGTTTCAATTTCAGAAGTAGATTCTGTTCCTAAATTAGTCAGGTCATTTTGAAAAATCTTATTTTTCATCAGGAATACCAAAAGAATAACTATATACAAGGCCATCACTCAGGAGCTGAGGCTGCTTCTAACCATTCTAGATGAGAAGAGACAGAGTCTGGAAAAAGGAATGTTTGAAGTATGAATAATTCATTTCTTGTTTTAAATGAATGAGCATTCACAGTTGTACTTTAACAGACAAAATTTGTTTTCAGTGCAAGGTTCTATGAATGGCTTGACAAAATGTGTTCCTTGCTTGTCTGATGTGATGCGAGTGAGCTGCGCAGTTGGAGCTCGGTTTGCGCTGGTCCCAGGTGAGTGCACTGTCAGCTGGCCCTGCAGATGGCACAGAGCTCAGATGACAACAGGCTGCTTCATGAAGTGGAAAGTGTAATTACTGTGTTAACAGTGCATAATGTTGGATTCACTGTTGTTACTAAAGGGAGGGAAGTGGAATGATGCGTCACTAGAATCTCTCTTAAGGAAAGCCAAATTCTTTAATCCGGGAAGAACGGCTTCACTGGCATCCTCAAAAACTTTCAAGTGCCTTTCAAAATTGTATTTTCTTCTTAATTCTTATCCATCAGCATAAGCAATGACGCTGATCACTATGAACAGAAGCAAAGACTCTCATCCATTCTCTGACCATTCCATGACTTGTTTAAGTGTTGGTTTTGTATGGCCATCTGAATGGCGCTGAAAGAATAAAAGTGGCAGGTGAATGTAAAGCACAGTTCCAACCGAGGCACCTCTGAAACCCCTTTAAATTATTGTTTCTGAGGTGCTGACAGAATGACCCGAACATGTAAATGTAGCTTGTGACTCTACTGTTAGCTTAGATCAACCAAAGAATTTTGAAATGTTTTTCTAATTTTGTTTGCAGTTTTTAAAGTTTCTGTTATGAAGCAATGCATTGCAAAGACAGTAGTGTATTTTGTAACTATTTAATGTATATAAATAACTATATATACTATATAACTTATTTATTAGTGTAATTTTATACCATATGTGCATATGATGAACACCCATGAACAAATACATATAAAACTTCCAAATCTCACACTGACATGTTTCATAAAAAACCCAAATGTTCCTCTGAGACAGTTTACAAATTATTAGGAGTTGAGTGTCATCACTGGTAAAGTTTAGTGAGGTTTCTGCAAGTATGAGTTACCTTTAGATTGCTTGGATTTTGAAATGTCAAAATTTTTTAATTAAAATGCATATATTGCATATATGAAAAAGTATTTGTGGTCTCTTGGTTCATGACATTGTGTCTACCTATTTTGATACTTAAGGCTTGCATGGAATAAATATTGAGAATAATAATTATTTGTCAAAGACAGCAGTGACTAATAGCTTGGTAAAGAGAATATTGGCCAAAACCTCATGTGGCAACCTCTCTTCAGTGTTAATGGAAGTGTGTTGCCCAAGCTACTCTTAGTGTGAATTTGCTACCAGTTGTTGCCTATTTTAAGGTAACTCCTTGCTGCTGTACAGTGCACAGGATCAGAAAATCCAAATCCATGTTTATATTTGTCCCCTTCATAAAAAGGCAGGTAGAAGAAAATTGGGCAGTAATTTAAATTTCCATTGAGATACTGAAAGCTCTGAACTAATTCAAATGTATACTAAATGTAGCATGTTTACTACATTAATGACAAATATGATGAACATGATTATGGAAATGGGTTTCAACTGTCAGGGTTTCACATCTTCACATCTGTATTTGCTTGATTTTCTGCACATAGAAATGAGACATGGCTGTATAGATAGTAACAGGACCAGTTGTGTGCCTACAGGTGTATACAGGACTGATGCCGAAAATCCAGTTTCAAAGTGTACTATCACTGAGGTTAAATGTACTTAAAATAACTGCAAGAAATCAGGACCTGGCATGGTCTTTTTACACATATACTGTGTATTTGCAAACTTTGTGGACTTGTTTTTCCAAGGCATGATCCTTCTCAGACTCCTGTCCTAGAGTCTGGTTTGAAAATGGCTATTGTAATGAACCATATGAATAACTAGGGTCAAAGTGATCTTTCTCTTATTTTGCCTTCAGGCAGCTGAAATTGAGTGCATTGTTTTGTTCCTAAAATACTACTTTTTGTAATTTATAAGTAATGAATCTTTGCCACTGCTGTGTTTTCAAGTACATAAATTCCTTACACTTGTCAGAGCTGTTCCTCTTGTGGTTATGAACCTCTCAGTCTTCAACTAGAGCATGTTGGCCAAATGTGTTCATCTTTTGGTGTGTTTTGTGTGCTTGTAGTGAAATGGAGAACAGAAAGCTGCTGTTTCTGGAAATATCCTTAAGATTCTCTTCTTGCTACAGCTCTTCAACTTTTTGATTTGTGTTTGCTGTCTGAATTTTTCCTCACTGCAGCACCTTCTTAAACTGTCACTATTCAGTGTGCAGGGTAAACTGAGTTGATGTAAAATCTTGGGCAGGAGATGCTGAACATCATTGACATTCAGCTTACTGGAAACTTTCACAGCCCTTTTTCATAGGTGTTTTGAAATTGCTGTTGGAGAGTATCTTCCAGTTGAAATGGCAGAATAAGAAAAACATGAAACAATGTTAATTCTAAACATTGCACATCTTTTGAAATTTTATGACCTATTTCAAACAGTAGGTGCTCAGTGCCAGGAGCTGTATACTTCAGCATGTTGTCTATTGTCTGAACTTATCACTGCCTGCAGAAGCATAAAAAGTAGTGAGCTGTAAAGAAATCCAGTGGATATTCATGAATCAGTAATGATGTGTGTGAATCAGTAATAATGAAGAGGATACTTCTTAAATATTATTTTGAAATGCAATATTGAATGTGGAATTGGCACATCCAGGGTAACCTAACATGGGCAATTTGATGTATCTTATGATGTGTTGGTGAAACACTGATTAGTTTAAACTTTGAACGTTTGGTATATGAAAACATTTCTGTCCTTTGTCATTACTCTCCTCTTCCTCTGAACAGCTTTTTAAATGTACCATAACCTTAAATACATCCAGAAAAAGCCTGAAAAGTAGGGGTTTGCACAGAAGTATCTAAGCAACTGCCAAGAAATAGCTAGGCTTTGATATGAAAGTAAGTTATTTCAGGATTAGTTTGTTGTAGAAATGAAAAATCAACAATCATGGAAATAGTTGATAACCAGTGTGGTTAAAAATACTTTATAATCCTTTCTGGTTGATCAAACAGGTAAGTTTGCTTTGATCCACATGGTATTTTTTCCCTTGTCGTTCTCAAAAAAAAGAAAAAGCATTACGGGCTGCACTTAGGAGGTTTGAAGTAATAAGACATATTTGTGCTTTAAGTAGGAAATTAATTGCATTTTCAAGCCAGGCTATAAGTCTTGAATCCTCAATATAAATGCGTTTATGGTGTGTCCATGGGGCAGAACAGATGTTGCCTTGTGAAGCATGTATTGAATATCTAAGGCAGTAAGGCAGTGGTAGCATCACTGGCAAATGCTGCATAGCCTGAGGAGTTAATAACTATTATCAGTGCAAAGCTGAAACCCTGTGCAGAGGGGGGTTTTAGCTTTTGCCTAATTTTCAGCACAGTTTCTAGTATAAAATGAGAATGCAAAACATAAATTGCTAAAGCCCAGCTCCCTGATAATCATCTCAGAGTAATTCAGTTGTTTGACTATAAACAAAAGGCTACAGGCATTAGTGACTTTTCCATGCATGTGCTCTTTTCTCCTCTGGGTGACATCTGACAGGCTTGGGCAGCATTTCCAGTTAACAGAGTTTCTGCAGTTGACTGAAAAACAGAACAAAAAAGGATCCCTCTACTAGTCAGTGCAATACATTCGCACAACGCAGTGTTCCCATAGCTCTGGTACTCTTGACCAAATTCATTTGGGATGCTTGATTGTCAAGATCTATCCTGATTACATGCCTATACCATAGGAAGAATTGAAGATCATTGTTTTCTTTGGCCAGAATTTCTTTAGACTGTTTCTCCCTTTGTCCTTGCACTCCATGCGTTAAGGTCTCCAAAAGTAATTGTTGCATTTTGATAATTATATTGAGATACTTTTAAAGACTCAAGTCAACATTTTTAATTCAATATTTTCGGTATTTTCAATTTGCACAAAACTCCTGTTCATATCAATTCAATATAAACCTCTGCTGATCACTCCAGTACAGCTCAACATTTTTCTTACTCATGAGAGAACACATTTTCGTATTTGGAATTGAATATTTATGTGTGTGTGTACGTATATGCACTTTTCCTCCAGCTGCTGCTTTGCTACTAAACCCTTTGATTTATGATAGTCTCATAATGACTCTGTTTTCGGTACATAAAACCGAAAATGCTGTTTACTTTGATCTTCCATGACTCTTATTGAAATAAACATATATAGACACTGCAGGAGACAATGGAAAATGTTCTACAAACAGCAGTGACCCCAATAGTTGCCCCAGCAGCTGACAGGCAGACACAGCCGTGGCAGGCACAGTATGCAGGAAGTAGAATATCCTCTTGAATGTAATAACATGTATTGCTAACAGACATATTTTGAGGTCTAGTTCATAGAACCAGTCAGTCTCCAACTTTCCACTGGATCCCATGCTGACTAGAAAAGTGCTGTAAAAACCAGCACTTCCACTTCTTCTTTGTAGAAGAGATCCTGTCCTCCCCATGTGTGGGGAGTTCAATCACAGCAGAATGTGAGCTTAGTGAGTTGCAAGACTTCCATCAGATGCTTCTGCCAATTGTGGAGTTTCAGAGAAATGTGTGCTCTATTTCAAAGGCTAGAAAGCACATCAACTATAAAAGTATTTACTTAAACCTTCAGAAACCTTTTTTCAAGGCCTGCAGAGGGCAAAACTTCCTATCTTGAAGCAGTAAAATACCCTTTTTCTCAATCAGTGGCTTTTTCATTAAACTGCGTTTTCATTTCATTGTTTGCAAACTTATCTGGAGTTTCATTTTCCAGATGCTTAATGTGTATAAATATTACATGCCAAAAAAACTATATGTGCGTGCTAGTTTCTAAGACTTTCATTATTTAGATTTTTATAGGAAAGCTGGTCCTCTGCATTTGAGATCCAGTTCACTTCTAAGATGATCTGTAAACTTCTCCTTGTGTTGTTGGCCAAATTGCTTCATCCCAGCCTTTTGATTCTGGAGAAGGAAGTGATAAACGTTTCATTTAGAAAAGTCTAGATGTCCATGACACATGTTGGCAGAGAACTTGCAATTGAATTTTTTTCACAGGTGAAATCATCCTGTAGTCAGGGACTCTGAAGATTTCACAGTCCCCCTCTGATTTGTATCAATAATTACATTACACTTTAGTCTGTTTCAGAAATCATACATGCATTTTCCAAGAAAAATATTTTTGTTTATTGCTACATATTCAGTTATAAGGCAAAATACCTGAATGCTTTCTGTTTTTTACTATAAGATCCTTGACTTTTTGCATATGTGCAAAGTGTATTGTATGTTACTTGTAACACATACCTGTCTTTTCAGGCTATAGACGTGTACTTTGATAACCCCATACTATAGATACCTTAAAATGAAGCTGTGTCTCCTGGAGAAAAAACATGTACAAACATGTCTAAGCAGAGCTGTGCTAAGAGCACAGCCTGGAGAGGACATCTACTATGTTGCAAAAATCTGTATATGTGCAGTTGAGATTTTACAGAGAACTGATTTTGTGAACTGTTCTGCTTAGAGTCTTTTGTTTCACCTTCCTGAACTGAAGCAGGTATTGTCTGGTTGATGAGACTTGTGCAGAGCGACTGAGATTTACAACAGATAAAGAGTTGAAGAGGTATCTACAATGTTGTGCTGCTGAGAAACACAAAAGCTGCATAGAAGCTGCAATACTGTCTACAAGACATCTGAATTGTTTCTCCTGCTCTGTCTTTATAGGAGGTTAGGTGTTGTCTGTGTCCCATAGGGGTAGGTAATAATAGGAAGGACCAGAACAGACTGGTATTGAGAACCACCACTTCCAGAAAATGTCTTGTGAAGAAAGGTTGCAGGAATTGATGCTAAATTTGTCCAGAGACAAAAAGAGAATTTGGAATATGGCACTATGCTTTTCAGATGAGTGAAAGGTAAGAAGGGATTAAAGTTTACTCTCTCTGTGTACAAATAATGAGCAGAGTGCTTAAATTACAACAGAAGTGGTTTATTAGGCACTGAGAAAAGCTCTAAGGAACAAAAGGAAAGCACTTCATTATAACCAGCCAAGAGAGACTTAAATCACTACTGTCTAACATGTTCTTACAGATCATCATCATGCATCCATCTGGAATGGCATGATGTTATTGATTTCTGTGTTATGATGGAGAAACAGTTATCTTCTGTCTCCTATGGAGGTGGAAAAAGGCTAGGCAGGTTAAAATTTCAAAGTGAAAATAGCTGCAGTATGGTGAAAGCGGAAGGAAAAAATTACGAAGAAATGGGCAAATCTGCAAATGTGTGATGTGCTAAATCAGTAAGCACTTCTAATCTCTGTTCTTTGTAAAACCTATGCCAGATCTGATAGAGGCAACAAAACAGTGAACAGATAATGTTCCTGTGAACATGAACAATGAAGCCGGATCAAAGTCCCCCAGATGTTGCAGGTATGCCAAGTGTAGCACACATCCTGGATTTGTATTATAGAAGAAAACCCTGCGATGTTCCATCACATGCCTGAAAACTGGAATGCTGAGAAGGCAGCAGTTTGATCGTCTGCAGAGCTGCGTTAATTAGAGAGTGTCTTAGCACCAGAGCTGTGAAAAAAAACCCCAATGTTCAGACACGTGGACTCTGGGGCAGCAGTTGAAGAGCTGGCTGAAAACGGCTGCAGGGTTGGTCTGACAGCGACTGCTGCAGCACGTTGGGCAGGCCTTGGGCCAAAGTGCCCATGTCTTAAAGGCTGTGCATTCAAACTGCTAAGGGAGTTGTGCCAATTACTGTATTACACTTACTGTTATAGTGCTGGATATTAGTAATAGTGTCCTCTGCATGAAGGTCTTCCCTAAATAAAAAAGGAAACCAAACCCCATTCTCAGTATTTCACTTACTGTTGTTCAAAAAGAAAATAATTTCTCAGCTTTCAATGGCTAAATTCTTCTAAGAAAGATCGACTGCTTAGGCAAAAATAGGCCATAAAATTGCCTCAGATTTTAGTATTCTCCCCATTGACTGAATCCTTAATATGCTGTTGAAAAGGGACTTCCATGGCATAACTCCTTAGCCACATATATTTGCTACATCCTGATGCAAATACAGAATCTGTTTATCTATATAATAATATAGGATAAATATAAAAAATATTCTTTTTCTGAGCTCTCTGCTCACAAAGGCTGAACAGGTTTAAACACTCTGTATTTCATGCTGTCTATAGCAAATGCCGGTGATTTAGATTTTGGATAAGGACAGCCTTACAGTTCCAGTAAAGGAACGTACTTGGCACTGGAGCTGTACCTGGAACTGGTGAGAAAGAACTGAGCAGCACAGTCTGCAGAATTTCAGACAGTAAAAGAACAAAATACAGATTAGACTGGAAAGCTCCTAATGATTTTACTTTGCTCCAGGTGAGATTTGGTCTGTGAAGATTTGCAACACAGTTGTTCCTTGGGATTATTGTACTTTTGTGCAAGTATTACCAGCTAAATATACAACATTTACAAGACTGAATTAAGAATGTCTCAAAGAATCCTTATTTAACTCAAACAGTGAAAGCTGTAGGGCTCTATAGTTGCCATTATCAGTAGTTACTTTTTTTTACACTTTTGTTGCCTTAGGTTTTAACCCTTATATTTTTCAAATTCTGTATTGCCTGGTGTGTATGCTTCATAGCCTGTTAGCTGCTGTTCTCTGTAGACATAATATTGCCTCTCTGGGCTCACCCAAGTCTCTAAGTCTCACTTAGACTGCCCAGGCCCAAGCTTCTAAAGTGGGGGGG
>VZRZ01002430.1:159822-212453 GCA_013398175.1 Climacteris rufus | reverse complement strand
CCTTTGCTGCTTGGGTCACACTTATGACCACTGTCACTGCTGTGTGTGTTTCAGCTCCTTCCTTGCCTTAACTTAGAGAAATGGGATGAACGCATCATGCATCTTGTCCAAATTTACCTATGGAGGGAGTGCAGAGTGATGCGTTTCCTGGTGCTCAGATGCCTCATGGTTCTCTGCAAGAGACCCTCTATGGTGAGAAGCAGGCAGCCACTTAAAACTGTGCTGGCAATGTGGGGCTGGGTAACACAGTAGCTTGCACTTGGATGGGCTTCAGAAATGGGCTCCCTGGTCTCTTGACTCCCCAGCTGCTTGCCCAGAGCCTTTGGCTTCTTGGCTCTGAGAAAGCAGCATGGGATTGAACTCCTGCAGTGGTTCTGGTAGTGCAGCCTTTCATGGCTTCACAACATTGCATTTTGTTCCACACAGGCTGAAAGCATGCAAAACCTAACTGAAAGCCTCATAGAGGTACTGAAGGATGAAGATAGGGAGGTGGTGTGGATGACCCTCTCTGTGCTCAGTGAGGTGCTTCTGGACAGAGATGTGCCCATTGCCAGTTCCATCGCTCTGCAGCTAGCTGAGGCACTCTGGCCACTTTTTGACAATGTAAGGCACTGTGCCCCCCACCACAGGTGCTTGGTGCTGCCAGGAAACTATGCCCTTGTGGATTTTCAGGCCCATGTCAACCTGGAGCAGTCAGTGCTGAGGTTGTTGCCCTCTTCCTTTTCACTAGGATGCCAGCCATGTTCAGCTGCTCTCCATTCGCCTCTTTCAAGCGCTGATGGAGTTGGTAGAGGAAGAGGGAAAAAAGCCACTGAAGAATTGTGTGCGCCGGAGTCTGCTCCCGCTCTTCTACCACATGTATGATGAGAATCAGTGTGTGGCAGAGGTGAGGACATTGAGCTACTGGAGTCTCTTGTGTGGGGCCTCAGCTGCCTCCTGCCCTACTGCCTCATAGATTGCATCGCTCGTGTGTCTTGGCCTTTGGCTGGTCCTGTGTCCTGGGCTGCTTTGCCATCTCCTGGTCTCTGCTGCTCTGCAGATCTCCTGGGAAACCCTGCTTCAAGCAACAAAGTTCCTGAAGAAGTGGAATCTTGAGAAGCTGCTGGAGACAGAAGAGGTGTGGAGGTTTGGCGAGTATCTGGTAAGAATGGCCTCAAAGCCCCAGATCCAGTCTGAACAAGGCTTCTGCTCCCAATACACAGTCTGTGGGGCTGGTAGCTGTGGCCCCCACTTACTGCTGCACTCATCACCAACAGCCAGCACCCCACACAATACTCCCATTTGGTGTGTGGCACAGCAGCCTCTTCTGCAGGCTCCTGTCCCTCCCTAAGCCAGACAGAGCTGACAGAGCTGTGTTGACAGAGCCCCAACCCATTTCTGCTTTGGCATCGGGACAGCACTGAGTCTCCCTGTGGAGCAACCATCCCTCTGCTCCCTCCAAACCCCGGCATCAGGCAGCTGTTGAATGGCCATTATGGGTGTCCACGCAGGGGAAGCCAGTCGTGCGTGTAGGGGCCACTCATCCAAGGAGAAGACTCTGCGCCAACCCTTCCCTTTGTCTCCTTGTGCTCTTTCCAGCTGGCAGAGGAGAGAGACAGAGCAGACGAGTACCTGCGCCAGTCTGTGCCATACCTGCAGAGCAAACAGAAGTCCATTCGACAGGCAGCCATCAGGCTTACGGGTGAGCCAAAAGCCCTAGGGTCCCTTTCCACCCTACTGCAGCTTGGCCCCAGCCCCGGAAGCAGGACTCAGCCCAATGGCTGTGGTACCCTGACTATGCCTCAGGAATCCCTGCCACCCTCTCCCACCCTTGCACTTGCACTTTATACATGGCTCAGCCCTTCCAAGAGGAGGAGGACATGTGGCCAGGCTGGCAGAGCTGGTCTTGGGAAGCTGTGTCACTGGGGCCATGACAGGCTGGGTGTTCCTAGGGCTCAGCAGATGCCACTTGAACAGGCAGCAGGAATTACTCCAGGTCACCTGCGAGGATGAATGAGGCAGTGGGATGTCAGGAGGGACTGGTGTGAAGGGACAAAAGACCCTGGGCAGAGCTCTGCTCTCTGTCCATGCAAGGCGTGGCTTGGGCAGAGCAGACAGAGATTTCAGGGTCACATGAAGTATTTGTGGCAAGCACCTTAGGGCTTATCCTCTTAGTTCCAGCTCCCTTCTGGCCATACAAGAGCAGGGTTTGGGTGGGGTGGGGAAAGGGTAGGGTTGCCCTGACAAGAGGGATTCCTGGGATCCCCAGAGGTCTGGGCTCTGACCTTATCTCTGTTTCTCTCTGTTCCAGCCCTTCATGGCATGACAAGTAACTTTAGCCCCGCCATCTCAAATCTTGCAACTCAAACTCTGCAGATTCTAAGAAATGCAGAGAGAAATCCTTCCTTCAGGCTGCTGCAAAACCAGCTCCACCAGGCATGGAGGAGGTGGACTTCTCTCTGGTACAATGGCTGGTCATGCTGTTGGAGGTCCTTGCATAGGTGATGCCAGGAGCTCTCAGGGCCATCTCAATGTGCAGAAGTACTAGGTGCCTTCTCCCAACCCACAGGACAGCTCATCTCTCAGACCACTTTTCTTCACCTCTTTTAAGTAAACTTTTTAAACGCAAATATCAGCACTAGTTCACAATCTCTTTCTGCTGGCTCCTGCCACTCAGAGTCCCATCTGCTGCTGGCATTGCAGCTGCACACTGAGCTATCTGCACTGACTGTGTATCTCAACAGTCCTACCTGCGTTTTAATTGAACATACATGCTAACATACTATCAGGGAAAAAAGAAGCTTCAGGACATTTAACCACTGCTCTTATACACATTATAACAAGTAACAAACTTAACAAAATTAAGGCTAACAAGAATGTAATAGGAAAGAAATGTTTATCAATATGAAACCACAAATTATTTTAAAAAGTCAATTACAATCAAGTGGTTGATCTTTCTATACTCATTAGCATACTGGGTCAAACATTCACCTCCATCCAACAGATCTTAACATACAGCATATGTTGTGTTGGAAAGGACCTACCTGGATCATTGAGTCCAACGCTTTCAGTGTTATTAGCACAGGTCACACTAACTGAGCTAATAATGACTTACACAGCTGATTGGTTGTATTTGGCAAGGACAGTAGAACAGAAGAGAGAAAAAGGATGTAACCTAGGCAAACAGAAGTCATGCAAAACACAAGCAGGGTGCCATCTCAGTTCTGCAAGGCTGACAAAATGGAAGTTAAAACCTATATTGCACTTACTCAAAAGTGGGGGTCGAGGTACAGTGGCCTAAAAAGGACACTAGATGTTGAAGACCATGGAAGAAGACCCCCCAAAGAACCAAAGAACTTCTGATAAGAGGTGTGACTATGTAAAATAAAGTAAAACATATGCTTCAAGCGGGGATAGCTAATAACTATGTAATCAGTGTGTATGATAAAAACTCTGTTTACCTGACACTTGGGGCACTTAATTAGAGGAATGATCCTATGAGTGACTAGTGTCTGCAATAAAGAATGCCTGCTTTTGAATACTCAAAACTGTTGTAGAAAGTTTCTATCTGGACAATTTTGGTATCTTATTTGCTGTAAAATGAGCACTGGTTTCTTTACAAATACTTTTATTATTCCTCCTGAATAAGTCTTGTTGGAAAGGCTTCTGCCAACCTGACAGCTGGTCTACTACCATCCAGCCATAGGAGGCATGTCCACAGAGTCTCTTTGCCGTCCCTGAAAAGGGAAATAGGCCATTGGTCACCCATTAGTCACCCACTGTGAGCCCAGTCTAATACTTGAAAACTTTGTCAAGTTGGGCAGCCATTTGTGATTCTCTTTGTGGTGACAGAAATTCCTGGAGCTGGCCATATTTTTTGCACTTGGATAACTATTGCCTGTGTCCCTCCATGGGATTTATCATGAAACCATCTAGCCACAGTGACTAAATATTCTTTGGTAGAATTGGCATTCCCCCAGTTGTCCATATCCATCATCAATTTGAGTTGGCTTCCATTTTTCTCTTCTGCAGAGCAGTCCTTATCATACATTGTCTTAGAGTCAGTCAAACTTGGCATTTCCTCTGCTCAGCCATCCGTGCCACAACAGTACATTATGCTGGGTGATATGAAAATCCATGTTCTTCCTCTAACACCCCAGTTGTGTGACATATCCCAAAAACATACCAAGCTTCTGTACAGATGTTGACTCATTTCCCTTTTTCCATATGTGCTACATGCATCATGCTACAAAATTCTGCTACTTGTGCACTCATCCATGCTGGCAATGTTCTGCTTCTATTACCCATCCCCAACTTACCACAGCCCACATGGTCTGTAGCTGTCCTTGCAGGGAATGGGACAAGCCATCTGTGAATAGAACTAGATCTGGGTTATATGAGGGAACATCACTTAAGTCAGACGGTGATTTACTTGAAATGTGCATCACTTGCTCACACTGGTGATGTTTTTCTCTGTAATCAAGCAGAGCTATTAGGTTTTTGGATTAGGGTGTTAACATCTTTTAAGTCATACGTATCTGTCTGTTGTGGCCTTAGAGCTTGGGTTCCTCCTGCTGCTGTCACTGAGTTAATACAGGCTGGTGCTCCTGCTACAACTGTATTTACTTGCAATCAATCTGTCATGAAGTCCTAATTTTGGCATTACCTCTCTACTAGCTATTCTCTAAGTTCTCAGCTATCTCAGTCAGAGACGTAGTCAGTTCCTCTAACCTAGGAATCCATGGCTTTTAAATCCCACAGGTCTGAGAAAACCTCATGCCTACTTTTTATGACCAGATGTGGGAGCTTAATTATAGCCTCTCTTCTTTCTGGATCTATCATTCATTGCCCCTTCCCCAAAATACAGCCTAAATATTTAACTTTTCTTTTGACACAGCTGAAGTGTGGATGCAGATGCACTCTGTTCCCTTGGGCAATGCATTCTAGTATACAAGCATTCTCATCACAATTTGCTTATGTTAAATCATCTACATGAACTGATTGTACAAGAACTGATTCCAGTAATTTGTTATCTTAACTGCAGTGCATTAAGTGCCAAAATTCTCCACCGATTCAAGGGGCCTAACCTACCTTCTAAAGATAAAAGCATTTTCTCATTCACAATTTCTTTTTAAAAACAAAAGTCTTTGTTTTTCACTTAAGTGGCAATACAAACCACTAGGCAACAGAGACAGTTTTCTGCTCAGGCAGTAGTCTTTGCATATTGTCCTCGTGGAAGAAAATGAAACAGTATTCCCCATGTTAATATATATAACACTATTTTGAATAATAAAAAGATTTCCTGCTCCTGTGACCATGCTAGTAAACCACCCCCTGAGAATGCTCTTTGTTTATGAATAGCACATAGCAAGTCTTACCAAACAACTGCAGCAGTACTCCATATTCTGGCAGAAGCCTTCAAATATTACTTACATGTTTACCATCCTCTTACTTAAAATAAAGGCACATGTATGAAAATATGCTTTAATATTTTTTATATATGCTTTTAAATTTTTTTTAACTTACACAGAATTATCACCATTACAGGCAAGTATTAGTCATAAACATACAAAAAATAAAGCAGTATTTCAGCTGATATATAACTTCTGGAGAACCTCCTATTGGCATGGTATTTCAAATTTACACCACAGCAACCAATTCCAATAATTACAAATAGCACACGGTTTGAAGATAAGTGTACCTTTCCACCATCTCTCCCTTGGTCCTCGTTTTTTAAGAGACTCTGTGTGCACACAGCAGCAATCCAGAGTGGAAAAACTCCCTCAGTGTGTGTGCTTTACAGAGACGTGGTCCATCTGTGCACCAACTGGCTATTTGTTAGTTGCAAAATAAACTCTTACAGTGCCTTGAAGGAATACCCACACACTACTACACTGTCTATTGCACATGAAATAGCAGAGGTTTTTAAAGAGTTTCCCACCTCATCTTTTAAAATGCTTAAACAACTCTCCTATCAATCTTTTCTTGCTATACCGAGTTCAGTTAATCCCTGAAATAATCTTTCAGTGTTCACAGAGCAATGCTGGGAGATTGGCAGTCACCTTGGAGACCTGATGTCATTATGGGTACAGCCTGACATGGACTTTCCCTTCCCCTGGATGGCCATGGGCTGGTGAGAGCCCACTGGGCACTGTCAGAATTCTCTCTGGAGCTCCCACCAGCTTCCTGGGATGGATTACATCAGCACACTGGATGCCTTACAACACCGGTCTCTACCACTCTAGATCTGAGCATCTGAATTCATCTCCCCACTCCAACCCTTGAAGAGCAGCAGAGATCACCAACCATCTGTTCAGAAAAGCTTTTGCCTGGTGTTTAGGACTGACTGACCCATGTTCAACAGCCATCCCTAAACTTCAACCCCTCTGCATGCCTTACCAGGGACCCCAGCCACTGCATGCCTTACAAGGGACGCCAACCCCCCTCCATGCTTTTCAGGGGACCCCAACCCCCTGCATGCCTTAGGAGAGACCTCAACCCCCCTGCACACCTTACAGGTGACCTCAGTCCCCTGTGCAACTTGAGAGAGACCATGAAAATCCCCTTTATGTGTGCATTTTGCTGATCAGGCTGTACACCCATACGCGACCCACTAAAGTAATGTCACCAACTATGTACACAAAGCTGCAGCAATGAAAAGTCTGAAACAATTTAGGAAATGTCATAAAAATAATTTGAGACCATTACAGTTTACGTTGAATATACTCTGGGAGTTTTAACACTCATTCTTTGAATCCTCTCTGCTTCAAAGATCCCAGGTGAACTCACACAGTGCTAGCAGTTGGCTGTTTGAAGAGGGGCTCTGAAGATGGTGGCCTGGGAATCCCATTTGGGTTGCCAAACTTTTAAGAAAACTTCCCTGTCTGACCATGTCATGACCCATTTGGATGGGGACATGATGTTCACTGTAAATTATTTATTCACTGAACAAAAACACCAGTCCACATGTCAGGGAACTTTTATTCTTTTATTATACAGTCAACCTTAACTCCAAGGACTAGCCCACTACATAACCGCAGAAGTGTTGGCTAACAAGCTCTCAACTTTTACACCCAACTTTAACAACCTCCCAGTCCACTCTACAGGCTTTGGTACAGAGCAAGGGGTACAATATGATAGCCATGCTTTGCGAAGACATAACAACAGAGAGAAATAAAGACGGAAAAGAGAACAAGAGAAGGAAAATATTGATGACTCTCTCATTCTATAAAACATTTGAAACAAGGCTGAGGACTGTGATATTACCACCTACATGTACGGTCATTCAATTAAATCGCATGCTTCGTGACCTGACACGTATCAGTGTTACTTCTTCAGTCGCAGCCGACTGCAACACCATTGCGTTGCCGCATTTCCACGAAACACGCCTTAATATCCCAACGGGAACACAAACACCGCAGCCGCTTCCTTCCGCTCTTGACGCAGCCCCGCCTCCTGCAGCCACAGTCGCTGGGTGCCAGCTGCGCCCGCTCCCGCCCGTCGCTGCCCAGGACGTCACGGCGCCGTGCCGCGCCGGGGCTGCTTCTGTCGTCCGTCTCCTGTCGCGGGGCCGCCCGTCTGTCGCGGAGTCATGTCGCGGCCCAGGAGCGTCCCGCCGCGGCAGCCCGGCGGGGGCACAGGCAGCTCAGGCGCCCCCGGCGCGCCGGGCCGCGGCCGAGGCCGAGGCGGCAAAGGTCTGAGGGATATCCGTGTGGACGAGGAGGTGGAGATCGCGGTGAACCTCGCTCTGGAGCGGTTCCGCTACGGCGAGGACACGGGTGCGTACGGCAGCCCGGCCGCGGGGAGACGCGCGGCCCGGAGCGGGCCGGGCCCGCGGGCTCTTCTCCGGCAGGAGCATCGCGGGCCCCCGCGCTGCCCCAGCTCGGCGGCGACGGCTCGCCGGGGGGCCGTGTTCCGATGGGTGCGAGGGTACAGCGCCGCCGCCACTCCCGCTGTGCACGGGAAGCGTAGAAGGTTTGGGGCTCGATAAACTCGTAGCGTCGAGGTCATACGTCCGGCATACTGCCTATTGAGTTTTTATGCTCGTTTTGGTTTTTTTTTTAATTGTCTTTCTAGAAATGGAATTTCCATCTTCTCTTACTAGTACTGAAAGAGCGTTTGTTCACCGGCTCTGTCAGTCTTTTGGTCTGATATCTAAAAGTAAAGGGTAAGTTTGACTCATTTTTTTATATTGTTTTCTCTTTTATGGTCCAAATGTATGGAGTTTCATTATCAGTGTTCAAACGATCTGTATTTCTAGCTTACCCAGCACTGTGGCAGGGAATGGTACTAGAGAAGAAACTTTTAAAAGTAGACATAAGAATAAACCTTTCTGTGCTTTGCTTGATGTCTTCTTAAAAAAGCTCATGACATGCTAGTTTGAGATAGCTTGCTTATTTGTAGTTTTGAGAATTTCATGTCTGTATAAAAGATTTTTCATGAAGAGATGTCCTGTGTTTATTTTTTTTCGCTGCACTATGTGTTCAGAGGTTTTGCATAAAATCTCCTACATTGACAGCTAGAGTGTAACTTAGAGTAGCATGTTCAAAAGAGGGCTTCTCTTGGAAAGCGCAGAAGAGGATTGGAGTGTTGACAGCAGGCAGAGGGAGGTCATTCTTTCCCTTTGCTCAACACTGATTAGATTACACCTGGAGTGAAGGGTGTGGAGCATCTCGCCTTTGCAGAAAGGGCCAAAGTGCTGGGACTGTTGAGCCTGGGAGAAGACAAGGCTTGGGGATCTCAACAGTATATATAAGTACTTGAAGTGAGAATGTAAAGAGGACACAACCAGGGACTCCTGGAAGTGGCTGTGCCTCTCCCAGTCTTTCACCCCTGCGAGGGACAGGCCACTGGGCTCTTAGTGTAAGCTTCTGTTCTTACCCTGAGAAGTTGTTTTGGAAGGGTTGATACATTGGTTGTAGCCCAGACACAAGTTAGTTCAGTTTCAAATATATCTACAACAATTCTTTGCATTTCAGTGTCAGAGCTCAGTCTGAGAAGTAGTGCAGTGTTATGATTAAGTATTTTGACTCCATTTCTACATAATGAATTTTTGATAATGAACATCCTGGGATCTAATATGTTTTATGGGATTTTGTTAAGGCTTGGAATGTCACTAGGAGTAAGCTTTTTTGTCTATTCTGCCTAATTGTTGATTTTTACCTTCTAAATCTCTCAAGTTAGTCTAGAAGTCATTTTGGTGTAGTAACTCCCAGTACTGATTGTTAAAATGATTGATAGAGCTGGCTGTATTTCGGGAAACAAATGCAGTGATAACCTGGGCATAGTCATCTAATGTCTGCAGTGTCTGTTCTGCACTACCTCGCATGAATAGAGGGTGCTTTTGATCATGACTATTGTGAATGTTGCATTATGCTACTCAGGACATTATTTGTAAGATTCTAATTTTGACATGATATTTGAAAATACGATGAAAGTAATCTTGAAAGAATTATTGTCAAAAATCATTACATAGAGGTAACTTTTTTCCTTTCTTCCAGAAAAGGAGCAAATCGATACCTAACTGTAAGAAAAAAGGATAGATCAGAACTAACACGTGCAGTAATGACTTGTGCCTTAGCTCCTGGTACAAAACATGCTGTTTGTACTTTAATTCAGAATTTTCCTGTCACAAATAAAGAACGGACAGAACTCCTGCCAAAGACAGAACGAGGAAATACCTGTGCTGTTGATTCTGGTATGTTCAGTGTATCCTGTGATATGAACAGATATGTAAATCAACATTACTTGAAAAACAACCCATGACCCAACCACAAAACAAACCCCTCAGTGTTCTGTCTCCTCTCCTCCTCACCCTTCCCTCCAAACAAACCTATTAGTTTTCTGGACTTTAAATTGTTAGTTAATATAGGGTCTTTTGAAACTGGTGGCATGAGGTGCTCAGGCAGTCATGTCACTCATATTGCAATGTCTCCATTATATCAAGTTAATTTGGATTCTTTGAGTCAATTCCAGCCAAATTTTTTTGAAATACAATTGTGAAATATGGGTTCCTGAAGTTTTGTGGGGTAAGACTGAAGAGAAAAGTGCTGCCATCACTCTGTATAAGAACACGCTTATGAGAAAATGAGACTGGCTGTTGTGCCTTTAGAAATCCATGTTCCTGATAAAATAAGAAGTTCATGTTTTGTTTTGTCATCTCCTAAAATAGATTTGGTCTCTAAGAGCCTGTTATGTAAACTTCATTTCTAGAGTATGTAAAGTTCTCTAGAAGACAAGCTTCTGTTATAATACCAGTATTTTTAATGCTTTTAACATGAGTGTTGCTCCAACAGTTGTGATTGTAAAAGTTATGTTGTGTTTCTTTGCACAAAGCTGGGTGTAGTAAAAAGAAAACATACCAGTATGCCTTGTTTCAATGGATATTTCTGATTCTCTATGTTTGTGCTTTAAGTGCTTCCTTTCATAGTTTTCTTCCTCAATTGTTTCATTTGTTTAATAGGATTGTTTAGTGAACAGAGGGAAACTAAAGTAAAAGTACCAAAAAGCAATTTCTTAGGGATGGAAGGCATAAATTAATGAACAGTGTAAAATTTATCTTTCTTTACTTCTCCAGGATGATCTTTGGCTCTTTTAACCTGTTAGTCTGTGTCTGTCGTGGTAAAACAGTGTTTGTAATTTAATGCATGAATCTGTTAATTGCATTAAATCATTGCATTATGCCTATATGATTGCATTATAATTGAATTTGCAGTAAGATTCTCATTCTTCTGGGAAATAATTATTAAGGAATTATACAATCTACAATACTGATGTTGAAGTAGCCTTCTCAGAAGACTGCAGTTTTTTAGCTGATTACTCGTTGCTTTCTAATACATCACACTGCTGCGTGGGTCCAGGGCTCTGGATACATCATGGTTCAATTAGTATGTGTTAAGACCAATCTTACAGACTAGAGTATTAGGTTATGTAAGACTTACTGAAAGGAAGTCTTAGAAGACCAGTAATAAATCAGAGTAAAGTTGTCTTCTTGTTGCAAAACATAGTTGTTAATTTGGAATAACTTAAATGTTTAACTGTATGGTGGATTTTTCTGGGCAAACTCTTCAGATCAGAATGTGTAAACAGATGCAAAGGCCAAGAAAATGTGCCCCAGGCTTTTTTTCTCTGGTTTAGTTTCTATTTCTCTTTAAGCTCTTCATGACCTTTTTTCACTTGAGTAGTACACTGCGATAGTCCAGTTTTCTTCCAAATTTCTGTGAAAGTAAAATGTCCTTTGTACACTATTTATTTCAAGTGCCATAACAGGATGTGTTATCATGAAAATGACTTTTAAATCTGTCATGGGTTTCTCACTTTATCAACAGGGATGCTAATAAAATCAGGAATGTTCATTTTTAAGTACAATTTTAAGCAGTTTTAGTGACCTTCCTTAGTATATGTATAAGTAATTTATTGACTTCTCTTTACAGAAAACAAAGAAGTGAACAAGACAAGTGGACGACTTAGTGATGGTATCCCCCAGGTTCCAGTGAAAAGAGGGGAATCAGAGTTTGATTCCTTCAGGCAATCACTACCAGTTTTTGAAAAACAGGAAGAAATTGTCAAAATAATACAGGATAATAAAATTGTTTTGATTGTAGGAGAGACTGGATCAGGAAAAACTACTCAAGTATGTTTGTTTAATGGAAAAAACCCAGTATTTATACAGGAGTGATGCCAAATTTGTAATAATTCTGTAAATAGGTATTTTTTTTATTCCCCATTTAGAGCTTTTGCTTTTCTATATGCTTCAAAGTCTTGTGTTCCAGTTCACTTTTTTGCTTTTTTAATACTAAGCCAGCAGATACATACTAAAAGCATAAATGATTCTGCACAATTTTCTGATGTATATCAATTTTTCATTAAAATAGTCATAGAATATTGGATGGAAAGCAGCTATGATTTTGTATACCCTTTTTCCTTCTAAAGCTAGTTCTGTTGCTAATATCTAGAGTATTATTGTGTTAAAATGAAAGATCACCTACAGAGTTTTTTTAATAGATTTCCCTAAAGCAGGAGGGAGAAGCTTCAGCTTTTTTTGGATGGTTTTTTGGGTTTTTTTTTTTTTTTTTTTTTTTTTTTTTTTTTTTGGGGGGGGGAGGTTTTTTTGTGAGTTGTTGTTGTTGTGTTTTGTTTGAAACAGATTAAACTTAATAGCAGAAACTTTTGCCCCGTCAGGTGCATTTGCAGTGATAATCCTATTGTGAGTCGTTTCGTAATGTGTGTGATATTGAGGTGCAGTTAAGTTGTTTCACTGTGGTAAAAAAGTTCGGGGTTTATCAAACTAAAAAGTAAATTTAAACCACTTCTTTGCAGATCCCTCAGTTTATTCTTGATGACTGTCACAAAAATGGAACTCCCTGTCGTATATTTTGCACTCAGCCAAGACGTTTGGCAGCACTTGCTGTGGCTGAAAGAGTGGCAGCAGAAAGAGGAGAAAAGATTGGCCACACAGTTGGTTATCAGATCCGATTAGAAAGCAGGTACTGATGACATTTCTTAAAGTCAATTGATCTGGTATTGGTGCCTTTAGTCATGTGAATATTTAAACTACAGTATATTTGGGATGCAGCCTAGTAAAATATCCACATGTAAAGTGTAGGTAGGTTGTGTTATTTTGAGTAAGGAATATTTAAGAGTGAAAAGAACAGTTTTACTCCTGTATTTTGCAGTTTCATGTAGTGAGTTATTCTACAGAGCTGAACTGCTAGTGCTTTCTCGTAATTTCTGAGTATGTGTGTGGGAATCCTTGTCCTCTCTACTTTGAACATATGCAAATCCAAAGTTCTGCAAGCCTTGAAAATAGGTAGGAGGACCAGTATACTGTAACAAATGCTATATAGCAAGAGTTGATAGGGCACATAGAAAGGAAAACAACAAAATTGGAAATTGAATTATGAACTTGAGTGTTACCATTCTGCTTTGGTTAAATTCACTCTATTCCAGCTTTTATGTTTAAAGCAAAGTAGAAATTTCTAGATGACCTGAAGAATATGTTCCTACAGCAGAGCAGGAATAGATGAAAGTCTGAAGATTGTGGGTGGTTTCTAAATTCTTTGAATTGGGTAGACAGCAGGATTTTCAGAATTTTCAAGAATGGACAGCAGTTGGGATACAAGTGAGAAGGAGATGGTAAAAGGAGTGGCTGGTTATGTTGCTTATATGGATAAAGATAATACATATCTAATGAAAATTAACGCACTTAAGAAACAAAGCCAAGTTAAAGAATTTTAATATTCATGCAGAAGCTCACAAGTCTATTAACAGATTAAAAGACCAAGTAAAGATGAACTGCAAATAAGGTGTATAATTAATGTGTGGAAGAATTATGCTGACTGAAGAAAAAGTATAGGTCAGACATAGGAATTACTGGAAGCAGTGCAGAAGAATCAGTAAGTTCTCTTGAGAAAGAGCAAAAGGGAGAGATGGCAATCTTCCCATCTTGGCATAAAAGGTGTTGGATGGAAGTGTGTGCAGTAACACAGAAGTCTAATTTTTGAGCTTTCATTGTCTGTTAGATAGTAGTTTTGATTTCTAGAAGGCTAATGAAATAGAGAGAAGAATAGAGATTGATAAAGTAAAGCTCTTCTATCTGGTAGGTGTTCCTTGAATGCAACGTGTAAGAGTATTTTTCAAGTGAAGAATGAATTCCAGACTTGGAAAGAAATATACGTACACGTGTGTGTCTTCCTTTGTGTAGTACCCTACATTTCTTTTCTGGAAATTTTCAGTACTTGAAGTGTCAATTCTGGAGAAAGTAGTGGCGGTTGCTGTTTTTACTTGCACAAGTAGCACTTCTACAGATAATAGGTACTTGTAAAGAATTTCAGAATCTTGGAAAATCAAGGCATTTGAAAAGGCTCAGCTGATTCTTTGTGATTCAGGCAAGTATAGTGTATACGGTTTGTGTGTCAAGGTTTTGGTAGTGAGGGGATTGGTTTTTGTGAGAAGCTTCCCACATGCTGGATAAAGGCTCTGCCAGCTGGCTGCAAGAGAGAGCTGCCACTGGCCAAGGCTGACCCTGTCGGCAACAGTGATCATGCCTCTGGGATAACATACTTGAGAAGACAAAAAAAAAATCTGTGCAGCAGTGACAGCAGTATAAAGAGAGGATTGTGAATTTTTGAGAGGACTAGCTTTGCAGACACCAAGGCCAGTGTCAAAGGAGGGGCAGGAGGTGCTCGATGGCACCAGAGTACAGATTCCCCTGCAGCCTGTGACTGGTGAGGCAGGATGTTCCCCTGCAGCCCATGGAGGTCTACAGTGGAGCATATATCCACCTGCAGCCTGTGGAGAAGCCCATGGCAAGCAGGTGGATGCCCAAAGGAGGCTGTAACCCCATGGGAAGCCTGTGCTGTAACAGGCATCTGACAGGACCTGTGGCCCCATTGAGAGAGGAGTCTTCACTGGAGCAGGTTTTTTGGCAGGACTTGTGGACCTGTGAGGGTCCCATGCTGGAGCAGTCTGTTCCTGAAGGACTGCACTGCATGGGAAGGACCCATACTGGAGCAGTTTTTGAAGAATGTGAGAAGTCTGCCCTATGAGGAGGAATGAGTGGCAGGAACAAGGTGTGATGAACTGACCACAGCCCCCATTCCCTGTCCCCTGTGCACTGAGGGGTAGGAATTAAAGAAAATTGGAAGAAAAGTTAAGCCTGGGAAGAAGGGTGGGATGGAGGGAGGTGTTGCAAGATTTGCTTTTATTTCTAATTACCCTATTAGGATTTAATTGGTAATAAACTAAAGTATGTTGCACAAGTCAAGTCTGTTCTGCATATTATGATAACTGGTGAATGATCTCTCCCTGTCTGTACCTTGACCCATGAGCATTTTGTTGTATTCTTCCACCCCTGTCCATCTGAGGAGGAGAGGGATAGAGCAGCCTAGGTGAGTGCCTGACATTCAGGCAAGGTCAACCCCCCCACATGTAGACAAATACAAAGACTCTATCCAAGGATATTCTGAAGAGTTGAAACCTGTTTGTCCAAGGCAGTCCACTCGGAATTTTTCAGTAAATTAAACACCATGGAGAGGTTCTCAAGGTTCTGTTTCCCTTGCTTATTAATTTAGGAAAAAAAGAATCTCACCTTGTGAATTAATCCCTTATCTGAAGTTTTGGAGCATAAGCACTAAGAATCCATAGGAATTCTTTGGAAACATGCATAGTTTATAAACAAATAGTATGCATGAACTCTTTGGTGAAAGAACTGTGATTCCATTTCTGGTGAGGAGTTATTCAGTCTTTAATTTTCAATAAATAGTGGAAAGCTAGCAGCATTTAAATGGTACAAAAAAGCTGAAGCATCTTTATGAACTGTTCAATAGGGTATCTCCAAAGACACTGGTAACATTTTGCACTAATGGCATACTGCTTCGCACACTGATGGCAGGAGACAGCACCCTATCAACCGTGACACATGTTATTGTGGTAAGGATCTTGTATTTCATGTGAGATGGAACAGTATGTATTGGTTGTTAGTTGGAAGATGAGGCCCTACTTTTCTGTATTCATTTGCTGACCATTTAAGGTGGTTTTGTTAGGTTAGAATCTGAATTAACTTTAAAGAGTTACTGAGTTACTATTGTAGTATGCATATTTGTCTGGATGTTGTTGGATGTTTGTCTTGTAAAAGCATCTTATTTTAAATTCTTGCCAATAATTAATTTTGGAATTGTGATGCAATTCTGGAGGGCAGAGGTCCAAATTTTTCTGAGTTTCCTCTGTCAGCAGAAAAGCCTTAGGGATGCTTATATAGATGTTGTTCAATGCGAGTGTGTCAGAATTTTTTATCATGTACTTGATTTAGCGGTGCCAAATTTACAGACCCTCTGTTTGCCCACTATTTTCAAGATAATGTGTAGTCTAATTTCTAGCAAGTTATTTAAGTGCATTGTATGATTATGTGAATTTCCTATTATGGAGTTTGATAAGTCAGTAGAAACAGAAAGTTTACAGCAAGTTCTCCACTGCTGAAAATGGAAAAAAGCATGGTAATTTTGGGTGTCTATCTGTTTACCAAGGAGGACAAAAGTGTAAGAATGATTTATGCATGCTTGACTTCAGCCTGCTAATCTTGTGTTAGGTCTTGATTCATACACTCAGAATATAAAAGAAGATAGACAAAGATGATTAATCAGTCATGTGCCTTAATGATAAGCTTTGTGCATAATATATTGGATCTAAGCGATCTTATCCTTTTTACTGGTTATGTTGTATCATACAGCTCTTCAAATGCTCATCAGTTGTGAAGGGAAATTTCATTGAAATAAGATTTCTAGGATTTGGAGTTTGTGGCATTATCTTGACAATGAGATTCAAGTACAAGAATTAGAGAAGTTTCAGATACTTTGCTGAAACGAAGGTCTGTGTGGCTTGTGCTTTACAGTGCAGTCTGCTCTGGTATATAAAACTTTTTGAAGTATTTTTTTAATTTTGGATAGTTTTGAAAAGAATACTTAAGCTAGACTTGACATTTTAATGCCTCTCTAATATCCCACCAAATTATATATTTTAGTTTTAAAAAGTTTCATTGGATCTGTGATGTTTATCTGTTATTTTTCTTTTTTTTTCCCCTTTTCTAACAGGATGAAGTACATGAGAGGGATAGGTTCAGTGACTTCTTGTTAATAAAACTGAGAGATGTGTTGCAAAACCAGGCTAATTTAAAACTAATTATTTCTAGTGCTGCTCTAGATGCAAATCTGTTTATTAGGTATTTTGGATGTTGCCCAGTAATACACAGTAAGTACTTACATAAACTCTTAAATCTCAGTATACTTATCCTGAGATGCATAGATCTTCCTGAACTGTACCAAATCATTCTGAGTAAAGACACATGATAAATACACTGACAGTTACAGCAGGGGTTGTTCTTTGTTTACTCATGTTCATTGTTTCTTAGCTACTTGCCCGTATCTCAGGGAGAAGTGTTTTTATCAATGGATGTTCTGTAAACACAGGGATGTCTTGGCCCCCTCCTTGTTCAATTCAAGGAGGAAAAGGTTCTTAAAGTGCTGGTCTCCATAGTGATACAAACCCTGGGATTTACCAGAGTGTGATAGCTATTGATACATTCCAGTAAACTGTAGTTCTGACTTCAATGATTGCTACTATTTACTGGATGAAACACAGATAACTGAATCTGTTATTTCAGAAATACAGTCCTAGGCAAATTTGTCTTAATATTTTAATGACACAATTCTTTGCTTTATTTAGAATTTTTGCTACAAATCATTCATTAATTTTAGTGCATGTTCCTGAGGCAGAGTAATTTTTTCTTATTTGCATAAAGTGTTCATTTATGGTTTTCAGTTTTGAATTTTTAGTAAAATAAGACTTTCAACTTGTTGGAGGCAGGAATTTGCAAGTTGCACATGATTTTAGTGTTTGGCAAATATTTTTTTGAGGAAAAGCCTCATTGTAATTCTTGTGACTTTCCAGTTTACGTTTTTTGTAACTTCTCATCCTTTTAGATGGATAGATTTATTTTGGAAATTCTGATTACTGTCTCTTGCTTCAATTTGCCACAGTGGTTGTACTGTTGCCACATACTGGACTTCACAGGATAATCACAATTGAAAAGATGCTCTTTCCAATTTTGCTATTTTGAGAATTAAAAGAAGAGGGTTCAGACACTTTGCCTGTTAATGTCATGAAAAAGGTTTGATTCTTCAGCAGTATAGCTGACAAAAACCTGACCACAGAAACCAGCATTTTTGGTTGTGGGTTCCTGTAGTACAGAGAGTTTGTGATCAGTGTTAGAAGACTTCCTTCATGACAGCTTTTTAAAGTACACTGATTGTAGCTTGTCCTTTCTGAAAGTAAGAGAAGTCCTAGGTGATATAAACTCAGCTGTGGCAAATGTCTGCTAAGGAACCAGAAACCTAAACTGGGTATTAATTCTTTCTGTATAAAAACATAATTTAATGTCTGTAAATAAGGTCTAGAAAACAGTGATGTGAAAAGAGAAATCAGGATAAATTCTTAAGAGAGAAAGACTGTTGGAATGTCTCATTTGTTGGGAAGTAGTCAGTAAAGAAAGCCGAATTTGGCTGCACTAATTGAGGACATTGAGGTAAGTCCATCTCCTCTTATGCTTTTCATGAAAGAAGGTAGTTGAACACGAAGGTGACAGTCTGCTTGTGGGGTTTTGCACTGAAACTTTATTAATTGCTCTTGTATTATGTAATTCTGGTGGCTTACACAGTGAATTCTTTCTTGTACACCTAAAAAAAAGTGACTGTTTTCTTCTTCTCATTTGACAAAATTACAGTGAATAACTGTCAATTTTATATCTCTTGCTGTTAATGCTTAATAGAATAGAAGGGGTTAGTGATAAACAAGGTATGCAGCTGGCATTTCCTTTTTGAATTTTTTTTTGTGGCCCAATTGCTTACAGTAGATTCAAGTGAAAGTACTCTTACAAGACTTTTCAAGGAATGTAATAATTAATTGAGGCCCTAATCATGTTTAATTCACCTTTCCTATCCATAAAAATTATTTTTAAGAACTAATGTTATCTGTGAAGCTAGAGAATATCTAATCTTTAATTAATTATTTCTACTTTTAGTCCAAGGAAGACCTTTTAAAGTTAAAGAGATGTTTTTGGAGGACATTTTACGAAGCACTGGGTATACAAACAAAGAGATGATAAAGTACAAGAGAGAGAAGCAGCAAGGTTGGTGGACATTTTATTATAAAGGCTTGGCACTGAGTCTCATGGATTGATTAAATAACAAATAGGATGATTTTTTGATAAAAGTCTGAAGTAAGAACGTTAAATGAGACATGATAATAGCAAGTATCTTTAAATCTCTGTGTTTACTTTGTTGACATAGGTTGTGATTGAAAAAAAATCTGTATCTTCCGTCAGTGGTCGTATTCTTGCATCTTTCAGTTGATAAATGTTATATTTTTCCTAATTATTATGAAATTTGGGGCTTTGCCCACATGAGAACTATAGAAACATAAGATACAATACACTGACATTCAGTTGCAGATTAAAGTGCAGCCATTAGAGAAGGCAGGATTTTGTACATCTTGCATAGAAGTGGTTTGTATTATTAACATTGTTCAGTTCATTCTTCAGGTTGCATTTAACATATTTAGACTTCAAAAGCAGTAACACACTTGAACTAAATATAGGGGCGTTTTTTCAATTGAATAAGTATTTGAGTATATTTATTACAATATTTGAGAAGTTTTCCTGACAGCTGAAAGTAATGATCTTAGTGAGTATTGAAAAAAAAGAAAAAGGCAAACCCCAAAACTATAACATAAAATTGTGAGTGCACGTTTATCACAGTGCTTAGTTCTGATCACTGTCAATAGAAAAGCTAAGTTAAGGCACTCATGTCTCCTATAGTTTCTTTTACTTGTGTGCAAAAATCAGTTGTTATATGCGGAAGTTCTATCACTGCTTTTTGGTATTTCATTTCTGGAGAAAGATCTGGACTGAGAATATGCAGAAGATAGTTACTTAGGGAGCTTGTTTGAATACAGCAAGTTGGATACTGGAGGCTTAATGGGCTAAGTAATCAAGTGCTATTTCTTACCTTGTTCTTATAGCAAATGTTAGCAGTGGTGCACTTTGGGTGCTCTTAATAATGGAATTTATGTTGGACTGGTAACAGTGTTCTAGATTAAATACGTGATGAAATAGTTTTAACTTTGTAACTTGATGTAACTATTTAAACTGAAAATATTGGGTAATTACTGTGACTGTAAAACTTTTCATGGAAATCCTGTATGCATTCTAGAAGAAAAACAGCAAAGCACTCTTACTGAGTGGTGTTCTGCTCAGGAAAATAATAGTAAACTGGAATGCCAGAGACCAAGATCTGTCCCAAGGGCAACTGAAGAGTGTAATCAGTTGGGTGATGGGAGTGACACAGTATTTAATCAACTGGTAAGTTTTTCCTCCTGTTGGGAGATGTGTTTAAATCTGCTTTAAAAACTATTTTCTAAAGATATCTACTCCAGTAGAATTTCTCGAAATATATTAACATATTTTATAGATGACTTTTTTAAAATTATTATGAACTACTCCAGTCAGAGTGTGCTTTTCAATTACAATGGTTTGTACATAGCTTTTCTTCACATTAAATTGCTCAACTGCCATTATTTAAAGTACTTGCATATGCTACAATAAATGTTTTAACTGGTACCTGAATGCTGGCTTTCTGATTGTTGCTTGGAAAAGTAAGTGTTTAATTTCTTCATGTGTAATGTATGAGAATAAAAACAAGTCTTGGAAGACATCCATCTTTCAATACTGTTTTTCCTCTTCAGATTGAAAAAGATGTGAATTGCCTTGAACCGTGGATAGTAAAAGAAATGGATTCTTGTCTTTCTGACATCTGGTTGCATAAAGATACTGATTCCTTTGCTCAGGTGTTCCATCTCATTTTAACTGAAAATGTCAGTGGTAAGTTTATCATTGTGTTACATAAGAAAAAAATACTGACAAAATGACTTGAATTTCTGTGGCTACTTTATCTCCAGTTTCTAATATTTTTGGGTTTGAATTCTGATACCTATTGGAAAAGTGACTAGAACTAGCAGAATTAATGAATTGTTTAGTAATTTTTTATTGTACTTGTTTTGAAGTATTAACAGAAGTTACAATATGTGTCTAAAGTGTTAAATTCACATGAGCTGAGTGGTGGGATGAAGTGAGAAAACAAACCCTGTTTGGCCTGGATTTTGCCAGTCTTATAAGTCACATTAATACCATATTTAGATGAAAAAATAAGAATATTTTTATTGGGTTTGCTGATTTATTTGTACTTCTCAGTTGATTACAGGCACAGTGAAACCAGTGCGACTGCACTAATGATTGCTTCAGGGAGAGGCTTTTTGAGTCAAGTAGAACAGCTGATGAGTATGGGAGCAAGTATCCACTGCAGATCATCTAATGGCTGGTAAAAACAAACAGACAAACTGAAAGATAGATTTATTTGTCAATATACAAATGAGAGAGAAATTTCTGTAACATTTAAACTAATTGCTAACTTATCAGACTACTGGAAGCAATAATTGTTTTTGACAGTCTAAACATTTTTTAACTTCTTTCATCACATTGTATTCTGGAGATTCTAAGTTGACTTCCTACCTACACAGTCTTGGGCTGTTTGAAGTGAGACATTAAAAGAAGATTTCTATGTAACTCTTCCAGGATGGCTGTGGATTGGGCTAAGCGCTTTGGACAGACAGAGGTTGTTGACCTGTTGGAATCCTACAGGTAAGCTATAACTGCTTTGCAGAAAAAGTTGTATAACATGTTGAAGGGAAATTTGCATTTTGTCTTCTAATCAGAACAGTTTTTAGCTCTTCATGCCTTTAGATCTGACCTAAATAGCGGGATTTATTTGAGACTAGGAATGTTTCAAAAACATGCTTTTTTAAAAAAAAGGTGTGTTTGTATTCAGTGTCATAGTCATTATGTTTGCCCAAATCCTAGGATAAATACAGTTATAGTGGTGTAGGACTTCTTTCATATTATTGTCCTTTATTATTTTGATGGAGGCATTGCTATCATGATTATATGTCTAGGCAGGATGTGAGTATAGTAGCTTACATAGAGATGCTGATTCTACCATGTAGCATTTTAATTTCAGATGCGTATTTTGAAACAAATCTGTTGTGTTTTTATCTCTGCATTGTTGATACATATTAGCCATATGAAAGAAACTTTATTGAAGTAACATACACTAGGCAATTCAGGAATTGTTTTTTGATTAATTTACAGTTACCATAATTTTGTTACCATTCTGTAGAGACCAAGATTTTTAGAACGCTTGTTATTGTCATTTCTGTTTGTGTAGTACCTGCTTATGGGAGGAAAATGTTTGGGAAATCCATTTCTTTTAAATATTTTTCCTTTAACAGATAAACAAGCAGTGTCTTTATACTTTGAGTTCTGACACCTTTGTTTATGGTTTCATGAAGTGTCAGAAAATTAAAGCTAGTGCTAAAAATTGAATTTGCATGCTTTGTTGGATTAATAGTATTTTGGAAGTGCTGCACTTTGGAAGTGGTACACTTCGAAATTAAAATTCAAAAGGAGTAATCTTGTTGGTGTTGGTCTGAGTTTAGTTGGTGGCTGAATGCAAACCAAAAACAAACAGCTTTGACTCTGGTCTGTGTATTTGTCTATTTTAGTGCTTCAGCAGGATTTGGAAATCTCGATGAAAGTTCCCTTGTCCGAACAAGTGGTAGTGACCTTAGCGCAGAGGACAGAGAACTGTTGACAGCTTATCATCACAGTTTTGATGATGAAAAAGTGGATCTGGACCTCATTATGCACTTACTATATAACATCTGTCATAGTTGTGAGACTGGTAAGTATTCACACACACACACACACACTCCCAATAAATTACTGTCCATTCAGCCTTTGATGAATCCTGCCCTTTTTTTGGAAACACCAGATAGGTCAAACCTTTCAAATGCTAGTCTGCATGGTACTGATACACATTTGAAGTGAATTTTCTGTTCAACTCTGCAAACCCACAACTTTTTTAGGAGCGATTTTAATATTTCTTCCTGGATATGATGAGATAGTCAGTCTGAGGGACCGTATCCTTTTTGATGACAGGAGATTTGCTGATAACGCTCACAGGTAAGGTCTCTAGTTCCTGTGGTTGACGTATTCATTGCTTCTTTTAAAAAAACTTGAATGTGCTCTTTATCTTGCATTAGATACCAGGTTTTCATGCTTCATTCAAATATGCAGACTTTGGATCAGAAGAAAGTGCTTAGAAGTCCGCCTTCTGGCGTGCGCAAAATAGTGAGTTATAGAGGACTTTGTGAGATATTATATTAATCTATTTTGTCTCTGCTTTTAACTACAGTTTTGGTTGTTTCTTTTTTTACTGGCAGATTCTTTCTACAAATATTGCAGAAACCAGCATAACAGTCAGTGATGTTGTGTTTGTCATTGACTCAGGCAAGGTGAAAGAGGTATGTGTGATTGGCTTAAACATTCTGTGGGAAGTAAACTTCCTGGTGTTATTCTGTAATACATAATACTTAAATTTCAGAGAACTGTTTTTTTATAGTAGGCTGAGAACTAGTGCATGTCAAGCAACGAAGCTCACTGAGAAGTTTTGACATTCATTTTATGATAAATAGCGTAAATAGCTAATGAGCCCTCCATAAACTATTGTAGATTGATAAGTTGATAGCTCTTTTTTTTTAATGTAGAATTTCTGTTTGTTTTTTTTTAAACAAATCCATCAGTTTAGGTTGCTATCCTCCTGAGATGTATAGAATACTGGGAGTTTCCTTTGTTCCACTTTTGTAATGAGTCCAAAACTCATCCAAATAAGTTTTTAATTATTGATTCTAATGTGTTGAATGCCCATTCCCAAATTACTTGTTAAGGAAAAGTGAGATAGCATAATGGGTAGTTTAAGACCAATTATATGTCTTTGAAAATGAATTTAGACTTCATAGAGGAGAGACATGCCAAATTTCTAAAGTTCTCATGGTAATACAATTTTTCTGTACTTTTGCATCAAATGTAGGAAAATAAGGATGTGATTTCCGTGTGAGACAAGGAGAAAAACTTTAATCAAGATACAAACGTATTTTTTCCTGGTTTGTGATAATTCAAAACAGAATCCTTATCTTTTATTGACTCACAGTTACTCACCGACTGAAAATTCTCATTTAGGAAACTGTGTAGCACAAAGATAACCTGAAAGAGGTATCATAAATTCAATTGAAAGGAGGTGCTTCAGAGCATGCATTTGTGCCAGAAGCTGCTGGTGTTTGTTAAAATTATTTCTTTATTTTTTAAAGAACTTATGTTAGTAATCTCAGTTTTATGTTCCTTGCTTTGCTGTTACAGAAGTCTTTTGATGCACTGAGTTGTGTTACAATGCTAAAAATGGTGTGGATTTCAAAAGCCAGTGCTATCCAGAGAAAAGGCAGGTAATAAACGCTTCATACTGATTTTTGTTTTGCAGAAATCCATCATCCTGTATGTTAATAGTAAAGTACAAACCTATAGCAGCCATGCTGGGTAATGTTTCTAGCCCAGTCCAGTATCATGTTGGACAGTGGATAACATTTCTCTGCAGTAGATTAAGAGTCAGCATGTATTTTCTCGGGGTAATTTCCCAAGATACAGGAAAGAGACACTCAGGAATGTCCCAGAATTTACATTAAGTCTAGGTTGTTGTTCCCCTATGACCTTATTTCCTCTTTCTGCCATGTAGCCCCAGCAACCACAGTAACTTGTCTGCAGGCAAAGGACTACCTACTGTTGGTTTTTAATTGATGCCCTGGCATCCCTTTGTTAGAAGAGACATTGAGCAGTGATTCCTTATTAACCTTCTCCAAATTATTCCTACTCCTATTTCAATTATTATATGATGTAACAGGCTGTGATCATACTCATCCCAGCATAGTGGAGGAGAGCTGAGAAGTTACATATGTAGACAGGAACAAATGCCTATTTGGACACATGATATTGTCATTAACTTACAGGTTTCTGAGAGTGAATTGTGAATATTTATTTATTGTCTCCATCCCCTCATTCACATGTTGTGTGTTCTTCATTCTACTTTTTATATCTGGAGCAACCTCTAACTGGGGAATGTGAAGATGAAGAAATAAAGTTTACAACTTAGATTCCTTATGGCACAGGATGACTGAGATTTGGATTGATCTGAAGTTAGCAAAAAAATGTTATGACTTTATTTAGATAGACCTTACATTTTTTTCCCCAGACTTTCAATCTAGGGTTAAAGTTATAAAAACAAATTTTAATACTATCAAAAATAATTAATGTACTGGAAAACTCTTTAAATTCATGTGTGGGATTTCCTCATGACAGGAAAATTGCCATTTTCTTAGACCTTCCATATTTGCATGCTAAGTTTGTGTGGGTTTGTTTTCGTTTGGTTGGGGTTTTTTGAAAAAATAAATTCTAATTTTCACAGCTTCCCATATTTTATTTTCCAGGGCTGGACGCTGTCAGCCTGGAGTCTGTTTTCGTCTCTTCAGCAGGCTTCGATATGAGAATATGTTGGACTTTCAGACTCCAGAACTTCTAAGAATGCCACTACAGGTGCATATTCACTTAGAAGTTACAAGTTTTAAAAAATGTATTATCATCAAACCATACTAATAATGCAAAAAAAGTGTGTATTATTTCTTTTCCCCAAACCTTAACAGTATTTTTTTTTAACTTGCAGGAGCTTTGTTTACACACAAAACTTTTGGCTCCAAGTAATTGTCCAATCATTGACTTTCTTATGAAAGCTCCTGATCCTCCACCAGCTTTAATTGTGAGAAATGCTCTGCAAATGCTCAAGGTCAGCAGAGGAATACATTTAGATGGGAAATGTGTTTGATCTATATTTGTGGTATGGTAACACATCTTACTGACTTTTAATTGCGCTGAAAGTGCTGTTCAGTTACTTAAGAATGCTTTGAATTTTTGTTTGTTGTCTGTTTTAATTTTGTGTGTGCGTGTATGTATTTTTCCATGTTAAGGGAAGAGACTACTTTAAAATCTTGCCTTGAAATGTCATTAGTTTGACTTGATTTTTTAGTGTTCGGGAGCAAGTCTGTGTAATGTCCAATACTGATATCCTTTCTGCATTCATTGTAAATCACTTTTGTCCGTTTTCCCCTTCTTCCCTTTTTCCCTGCATCCTTCCTTTTTTCTTTTTTCCAACAGACTATAGATGCCATGGACCCTTGGGAAGATCTCACTGAACTTGGTTATCATCTAATTGAATTGCCTGTAGAGCCACACCTTGGTAAAATGGTGTTGTGTGCCATTGTTTTGAAGTGCCTGGATCCTGTCCTTACCATTGCTTGTGCTCTTGCCTACCGAGACCCTTTTGTCCTCCCCACGCTGGCCTCTCAGAAGCGTGCAGCCATGCTGTGTAGGAAACGTTTCACTGCGGGAACATTCAGTGACCACATGGTGCTTCTCAGGGCTTTTCAGGTATTACTTCAGAAAGAGTGCTATTCACAACACATCACACTAAGAGGTGTGCCAATCAGGTTGGATGTGGAATGGTAGACTGTGGCTTTCCTGTATATTGGACTCATAAATTTCTGCGGAATCACATTTTGTCTGATCTTTTCAAACTTGGTTAAATTTTGAATGTTCCAGCAAAATGCCACTTTATATCCTTCTAGTTGGGTAACTTAAAATAGTGATCTTGACATAATGATCTCTATAATAATATAATATAATGAACTTACAATAAAATAATTATCAGTATGTTTAGGTTAGGGAGTGGAGAAAGATAATCTAATGATTAAACAAAAAAATCAAGTTTGATACATTTACATTGGTTAATTTTGTTGATCTGCATATCAGTTTTTAAAATATATGTTTTTAATTTTAGATAATCAAATTAATAGACAAATATTAAAAAATCATTCTTTACAGGCGTGGCAAAAGGCACGCAGTGATGGCTGGGAGAGAGCCTTCTGTGAAAAGAACTTCCTGTCTCAAGCCACAATGGAAATCATCATAGGAATGAGAACACAGTTGCTTAGCCAGCTTAGAGCCTCAGGTAAATAGGTTGGAAAAAGCTCTAACATAATTTTGGAGTCAAGTATATACAAACTGTAGCAAGAATAGCGTTCACTTGTAATTTTCCTTCCTTAAGTTTAAACAGACCACTACATATTCTTGTTAGGCATGGTGGAGATGCTAGAGTGAGAAAATGTGGCTGGGGAACAGCTGATCTAACTGAAAGCACCTGATTGTTCAACACCCTTTTTTCTTTCAGTGTGAGACGTGTTTCCTTGGATTTTTATGTTCCAGTAAATTTTTTCCATAGGAAGTTGTTAAAGAAGAGTTCAGACCCTAAGTTCTGAGGCAGAGCGTCAGTTAATTTCAGCTCAAGCTGGATGTCCCTGGAGAGTGTCCTGAATAAAGAAATCCCTGAGCTTTTATACCATTACAGTGCACCTGATCTTTGTGTGCTCTGCATGTGTCTTGCACACTTCTCTTGACCCAATGGCAGTTTATGGTCTGGGGTCTTCTGCCACCTCATTGGATTCTTTCTCCATGTCCAATGTGGGCAGCCCATTAACTGCTCTTATATTCCCATTTGAGCCAGCCTTGGGGCCCTCCAAGGCCTCAGCCTTTATCCAAAGGTATCTTGTCTTTCTGTTTCTTTCTCTACTTAGCTGTTCATGCTAACAAACCATTTAAATTTTACCTACACTAGGTTTTGAACAGGGCCCACTCATGCTAAGCTGTAAGCAAGTTACGATTAAACTTAAACTACTCAATTTCTAGTATTCTGTAAGTAAAGAAGTATTGTAAGAAGTAATTCTGTTCTGTGTTAGTATGAAACCCCTTACGGGGAAGGATTTCAGTGAGTTTCTTCTCGATGCTGTTAATGTTGATATTATGAAAAATTATTTCACTTTTGTTTTCAAATTCCTTTTGAGAAGCAAAAAAGTAGATGTTAAATACGAGCAAATATAACACAGTTTTGACCTCTCTCTTCAGGTTTTATTAGAGCCAGAGGAGGAGGTGATATCAGAGATGCTAATACTAACTCTGAAAACTGGGCTGTAGTTAAAGCTGCCTTAGTGGCTGGGATGTATCCTAATCTTGTGCATGTAAACAGAGAGAGCCTGGTTTTAACTGGACCAAAGGAGAAGAAAGTGCGTTTTCATCCTACCTCTATTCTTAGTCAACCTCAGTATAAAAAGGTAAAACCACTTTGAACTTTTTAGAAAGTATTTTTTCTGGCAGATGATAGAATGAAGAGTTGAAATTGGTTTATTTTTCCAATATTTCAGTTAGTCCTGCTAAACGCAATAAGACAAAAAAGGAAAAAGCTACGTATGAAAGTATTTTGAAGATGTAAAAGTCTCTGCTCATAGTAGGAGATCAAGGTTCTGTTCTGAAACTCATAAGTTTTTAGATCTTTTTAGAAAGCAAAATATTTTGTTTCTTAAGGCAAAATACTTTGTTTCAAGGTGACAAGGTAACTTGTGAGTCTGGTTGAATTTTCTTGTGCTTTTTTTATTCATGGGTATTGTAAATATTTATTGCTACATATATAAACTAAGCACTATGTGAAAATATATGTAAATTACACATAGAGAATAAAACAGCCTAGTCTCATTTGCTTCTGCACAGATTCCCCCAGTGAATGGCCAAACTGCAGCTGTTGAGGCACTTCCTACAGACTGGCTTATATATGATGAAATGACGAGAGCTCACAGGATAGCAAACATCAGGTGCTGTACTGTTGTAACACCCATCACTGTGGCACTCTTCTGTGGCCCAGCTAGGTTACCAAGTAGTGCTTTACAGACATCTGCATCCTTCCAAGGTATACTGGAGTCTGGATTTGGAATGTTTCCCTTGGTGTATACTAGTATATGATTTGGAAAGCTTATTTTTCAAGTATGTATTCTACATGTTTTGGCAAATTCTTAAAATGACAGTGCTATAGTTCTGTAGCTGCTCCAGGAGAGTGTATAGTCTCTGTAACAAATGTCTGAGTTTTGTAAATTCTTGTAAGTTTGAATGTATAAATTACACTTTTACAGTTCTGGAGTCTGAAATTACACTATACTTTTTAAAGAAATAAGAAATGCAACCAAAATGTTTTAAAGACAGTACTAATGCTGAGAAATGTAGTATATGGATGGTTTTTTTCTACAGCCTAGTTTATTTGGTACTTTGAACCAGGTTATTCAAACTGAATAATGTAGCTACAATTAATATGCAAGTAATCATATTGCTCCCTGTTGACACATGCATTTTAAAGACTGTTCTCTACTGAACCGTACTATGATCTAGAAGTAGTAGAATATATCAAAATTTCCTTTTTTTTGTATTTAGAGGGATTGCTGTAGAAATAGAAGCAGAAATAATCTATCCTGTTGCCAGTTCTGTAGAAATGCAGTTTGAGTTGAAGTAAGAGTCTAAGCTACTTTGAAGCTTTCCTGCCTGTCTCTTAAACTGTTACCCTTAAAATACTGTTAATGCTGATTGAATTGCACTTTGAAAAAAAAAAGGAATCCTAAATAGCCATGTGCATATATAATTAACTGTTTTCATAATGAGTCTTTAAATATACTTTTAAACTAGGATATAAAGCATAGAGCAATGCGTGGTTTTGCAAACAACTTCAGGCCAAAGTTTGATAGTGTCTTGTTATTGATGAAGGCACATGAATGAGTCAGATGACATCAGTACAGGTGTTTACATAGTAGGGCCCTTAGCAGGTCTGGGTACTTGTTCTCCTAGCTGAAGCAAAGACTTTCACTGGGGGGTATTTGTAGAAATTACACAGTGTGTTTACAAATGTTTAGATTTTAAATGAAAATTCAGGAGGAAAATTAGTTTATTGGTGGTAATGTTCAAGGTTTTGTATGTAAGTGTAAATAATATAGAAATGTTAATACACTTTTTATACTTAATTCAGGAGATGGGGTGTCTAATGATAGCAGTGACAGTGAGATGGAGGACAGAACAACTGGTAATTTATCACTACTGAAGCTGGATGAATGGCTCCACTTCAAACTGGACCCTGAAGTACGTAATCTATCACTTCCATGCTTGTTTCATGGAAAAGAATATTTATGTCATAAAAAGATTTTTAAAACAGTTGGATAACCAAAAATTTACTGTAAGAATGGCTGTTGTGGTCCCTGCAGGTCTTTCAAGTTTGCACTACAACGTATGCTATGAGTTAACCTTTATGTCGTGAGTTTGGTAAGAAATACAAGAAACAGATAAACAGGGGCTCAATCTCCTTTTGTCCAGACTAGTCAGTTGTGTGACTTAATGTATTCAACATCCAAGTTTAGGGCTTTCTATGTGTTCTAACAATCCATAACTCTGAAATGTTGCACCTATGAGCAAAAAAGGAAGAAAGAATTAGTTACGTAGCCAGCTATGAGAGTCCCCATCCTTCTTCATCTGTCATGGTGTGACTGTCCCCCCATCACACTGGGAAGCAGGAAAGCCTCAGCAGTCAGCTGCTGTGGGATCTGCTTCAGAAGCATTTTGGGTAAGCTGATGTTTTATACTTTCCAGCTTGGCTGTTTGATCCATTTCCATAAGTTAGTAGATTCTAAAGAAACTGCCAAACAAAAGAAAAAGGCTGCAGGGACCAGCAAGCTGCAGCTGGTAGTGGCTGCATAACAGCCCTTCTGCTCTTCCTAGCCCCCTCTGGTGCTCCCAGCCTGTGTGGTGTTCCTGGCAAGCAAGGCCTTAGCTTGAGCTGGGTTAGCCAAAACCTGAGCAGGATTTGAGAGAACATTCATAATGACATATTGTTTACTTCCTTCTGTGGGAGGATGGCTAAAGTTCATTCACTCAAATTGAGCTCCTGAAACTGGAAATGCTGAAAGAAAATTGCTGTCAGATTTCAGACAAAGAAGGAAAAAGCCCCAGCCTATAGATATACGAGTCTTCAGGTTATTGAGAAGCTGTGGCTGTGGTAGAAAGTAAAGTCACTATAAGTCTTTTCCATCAGGTATGACTAAAGAGTCCATAGATACTGACTGAATTGACAGGAAGAGTGTAACACGTGAAAAGATTGCTTTTAAAAAAAAGATAAATTTTTAAAGTGAAAAATGAAAAATCCTTTGTGTTTACAATACATTTTTAAGTTTTGTACAGAGCTGCATGAAATGTTTTAAAAATTGTCTTGCACCTGAGGAATGAAAAGGTAACAGCTGAATTTAAACATGATGTTTTGTCCCTTTCCCCGGAACATTTGTCTTGCCTGTCAGTTTGCCAGAATGACAGCTACTGCCTGGTAGGAAAGATGTAGGGTACCCTTTGCCTATCTTATCTAATTTTTGTTAGTCTTTAACAGAACTGAAATTCATTACAGGCTGCTGGTATGCTGCTGCAGCTCAGACAGAAGTGGCACAGCTTATTTCTGCGTCGTATGCGAGCTCCTTCTAAATCGTGGTCTCAAGTTGATGAAGCAACTGTAAGAGCAATTGTAGCTGTTTTAACTACTGAAGAACAGTCTGCAGGTTTGCAGCAGCCTTCAGGAATTGGTCAGAGACCAAGGCCTGTGGCTTCTGAAGAACTTCCTTTAGCACCTACGTGGAAGTCAACTAACACCAGAAAAAATACAGCAAAAACTGAATCTTCTGGCTCCACTAATACAGAAAAGTAAGCTGTTGAGATCTTCTAGAGACTGTAATTTACTGGTAATAAGTAGTTGTATATAGAGTTTTAATTTATTTACCTATAAAAGCGTTACTTGAATTTCTAGCATTAAGAAGAAAGAAACAATATAAATACAACTGAAAAGTTTGATACTATCTTATGCTGTGTTGTAGTTTGATTTCATTGAGAAGTATTTCATATATATGCCTGCTGTTTGGGAGAGCAGCCAGAAATACGGTCTGTGAGTTGTGCTCCTTGGAAAGTAACAGAAGAGGTTTAACCATAACATTCAGAATGAATGCATGTTTTTTTATTTAGTGTTTAATACATTTTGGAATTACTGTAATATATATGATCATGCAGTAGGCTGATATGTAAATATAAATTGTTCTGTGACCTCTTGCAAGACTATGGTGTGTCCTATATCTGCCTTTACCTTTTAGAGTTCTAATGAAGTCTACACGTCCCACTACACTTCACCAGCCAAAGAAGTACAAACGAAAAAACATTTTGTACCCCAAACAAACTTCAGATGACAGGTCAGATCAATCATCAGTGAAGTCTGCAGACAGCAACAGCTTTCCTAGCCCCTGTGCTAGTCCATCTTCTCCAATATCTGGAAAGGTAGGGTTCTCATAAACATATTATCCTGCTCTTCAAAATTAATAAAATCTCCTGCTGATATCTTTCAGCAGCTATCAAGTATTGTATTGATAAATTAAGAACCTAACTAGATTTTCATTGTTAACAACTGTGTAATATTTCTTTCTGAACTGAAAAATCAAGATAAATATTGTTGTTATACTGTTTTAATACAGTAAAAATATTATTCTGTGCAGACTTCTGAGGTAAAGCTATCAGAAGTAGAAAAAAAATCCAATTTTTTTTTTTTTAAACTTGTTATAATAAACAGTGACAGTGTATACAGGTCATGCACTTCTGAACTCTGTGGATTCTATCTTCCTCTGTTTCTGTAATAGCAGAAATATACCTTGAAATATGCTTGAAATATACCTTGATACTGAGTCTCCTAAGTTTTGTGTTACCTGCCTTAATATGACTGCTTGGCAGTTTTTTTTTTATGATTATTTTAATAAAACATATATTTTTAGTGAGGTTATTTTCGTAGTTCTCCCTATATTTTCTAAATTTGGCCAATGTTACAGGGAGAAAATTTGTTTCCTGAAAATGGAAATGCAAGTAGTGTGCTGCAGGCTACAGTCTGGGGTCGTTAATTTTGTGTCATCTGAAGGTGTGTCAGAATTCAAAGAATTGTAATTAATCATTAGACTGTTTAGGCCTGTTCTGTTATAATTGCTTGTTGCACCTCATGAATGAATTATCATTTTGAAAAGCGCTTAAAAATGTAAAACAGATATGAAATATACTTTAAAATCAATTTGGACAGGGACAGCTGTTAGACTTTATGATTTATGTATAATCTCAGAGAGAAGAGGAAGAGCTCAGTGAAGGGATTTCTGTCTTCACTTGTGTAAAATTTCAAAACTAAAGCCTGGTTTGTTATATTGTATTTATTAATTTAATTTAATTTTTCCAGGGTTGCAAATCTCCTTCACCAAGACAAAATGTGCCAGTTCGGTACTTTATAATGAAAAGTAGCAACTTGCAGAACATTGATATTTCCCAAGAGAAGGGTATATGGTCCACTACGCCAAGTAATGAACGGAAACTGAATGGAGCCTTTTGTGAGAGCAGCTTGGTTTACTTAATATTTTCTGTTCAAGGGTCTGGACACTTCCAGGTGAGTCCCTAGCTAATACTATTGTAGTGGTGGATGGTTTAGGAGGGTGCAGCAAATGACTGTATACAGTATGGAAGGCTTTGTTTATGACTTCTGACCTTCTAATAAGTACAGTACTATGCCAATGTCTCTGGTTGCTGACGAAAGAGTACTTTATTCTTCTTCGAAATAGTCCCTTTTGATTAACTCAGTTTGTCCCTCAAAGGCTAAATCTAAATTGCCTCCAAGCATAATGAGTCAGAATAGCGTATCCACCCTACGTAAATACTTTAGAACAGCAGCAGTTGAATAAGCAAAAAATCCATACAAATCAGGGGATTGCTGCTCTTTTCTCTGCATGTCAAAATAAATATTGTAAGTGAACAAGAAGGTACAATCAAGTCACAGCTTTCTAAAGCAAAGAAACTCATAGATGTCTCTAATACACATTTTAATAAAAACTGTTTTGCTGGAACTGTAGTTTCTGTAAGTTAGAAAATTGGAAGGTTAATGGCTGTGATTCTTCAAGAACTGTCTTGACTTCACATTTAGTGAGATATTTGTCAACAATTTGCTGACAAATTTGTGGTCAGTTTAAAGTTAAAGACTTGACCTGCTAGTGCAAAGTTGCAAGTTAGTGCAAAGTTGTAGGTTATCTGTTTTAGAGCCTGCTAAACTCAATTGTTCCAAATAATGTTCAGTTCACCTGTTTGTATTTTACAAACTATTCATAAAAGTCAAGTGAACTTAAAATCTAATAAACTGATCCAAATACAGTGGTCTTTGTGATACCACTCAAGGATTGTGGTGAAATGTAGAGATACGTACAATGATTTTGCAAATGCAGATCCAGTGTTGGAAAATCATTTTCTGTGTGCCAGTGGAGTCTGAAAATGCGCTGTTGTATTGGTGCTCTTACACAGGAAAGCTGTGGAAGACACACTGAAGTCAGGATGTACGTGGTTTATGTTGCCTTGCCCTTACAGTTTTGATGATGCACTGGACCTTCATGGGAATGTGAAATTAACTTTCCTAATATTCTCTTGTCTCAGGTGTCTCTTTACTTTTCACCTTTATTTTTCCTCTCTCCCTTTTATTTTCATTGATTTTCTTGTAAGGCTTGAGCTATCTAGGACTGCATGTCTTACAGCAGCAGTGGGTGTTGGTAACTTTAGGTAGTGCACTGCATCTCTTGGCCCCCTGAGTCATAACTGGTGTAAATTTGCCTGAACAGTTGATACGTTGTGTGTTGCTTAGGTTTATTTTTGGATTGTTTGGGCTGTGTGTGTGTATATTTAAAGGGTGTCCTTAATAAGATAGATGCAATCTTGGATTTGTGGTTTCTTGCACTTTCTTTCTGAATACTTGTCTTGTTGGAATTTCTTTCTGCTTTACTGAAGAAGGAACATTAAACAACTTTGACTTCTTTCTTTGGAGAACCGCTACACACTTTTAATTCTATATGGAAGTTTCTTAACAGAGAGGGAGCAAGGAAAGGAAGGAATGTTTTTTTGCAAGAATTATGTACAAGTAGCGAGGAATAGCTAATGGACTATTCTGTAGTAGAACATTCATCTAGATTACTTGCAATTTAAATGTTTTTACAACAACTTTTCTACCTCTGTTAGAAAGCTTAAAAATTCTTAAATGTTAATTGTGAGAGATGAATGGAAAGACATCTTTTGTCAAATCCTAGAAGATATATTTGAAGAGGAAAAAACAAGTCATACTTCTAACTAGATGTAAATATTTTAGAAGATCCAGCTTCATGTGGGAGAGTGTTTGAATCACTTTGAAACTAATTTAAAAGTTCCGTGTGAAGTCCACTCATTTATTTAATTCCAACATAAATAGATACGCTCTCATTTTGTCTGTTCTTTCATATTTCAATTTTTTTTCCAGGGTTTTGCTAGAATGGGTTCAGCAATAGGGTGTGAGAAAAGTCAGGACTGGGGTTCTGCTGGATTTGGAGGTGTATTTAAGGTGGAGTGGATCCGTAAAGAAAACGTTCCTTTTCAGTTTGCACACCATTTGCTCAACCCTTGGAATGACAATAAGAAAGTACAAATAAGCAGAGATGGCCAGGTAGTTATTCTCGTCTAAAGTCTTCTTTACTTGTTAAAACTGTGTATTGTTTTGTTAGCTTGTTCAGTCTTGACATTTATCTCAACTGTGCTTATATGTCTATTAGTCTGAATTAGTTCATTGTTGCACATTGTACCTTCTACTAATGCAGAATTACTGTTGAAGTAGTGGATTTGATAAAATCAAACCCATTTCTTGCTTAATATTTGTTTTAAAAAAAAGACTTAAAGCTGGATACTTTCACAAACAAAAGGTTTTTTGTTGTGCTTTTTTTTTTTAATTTCTGGAGGTTTATTATTTCCTGTTTGTTTTGGATGTGTTCCCTGAGATGAGATAGTCTGTCATACCCAAATACCTGTTTGTAATTAGAGCTCTGAGTTTTTCCAAAAGTCTGAAGCGAATCTTGATATTCGAGGTAGAATAAAACTTTGTGCTGTTCTCCAGTTTGTTAAAGCTAAATGCAACTACAAAAAGCCAGAAAATAATTGGTTCAAAAATTCTCTGTACAGTTCGTGCATTCTCCTCAGTCCCCTCCCAAAACATCTCCTTGATGCAAGATTCTAGAGCTAAAGTTTTTGTATTGTCTTCTCACTGCTTCCCCAAAACCTCTCTCTGGTTGTAAGAATGAGAAAAGGAATGTAGCACATGTTGAAGTTGACAATGCTTCTCTTCTAAGTGACTCTTAAAACCTAAGGAATCTCAATTATGTTAAAAATGAGTGATTTATATTAATGTCTGTGATTCCACCAAAAGCCATTATCTGTGACCCGCCTTTCCACATTCTCCACCACACTTAATGGAATTAAACTAAAATGTGTCACAACAGCAAAAGGAATGAACTCTTTCAGAAGGACTGAAAGCATTCACCAGCAACCTCTTCTAAGGATTTTTTAATGAATAGTTTCTACATGTACAATAGTAGCAGTGCTAATAATTTTTCTACTTTCCTGGTTGCTTCTAGGAGCTGGAACCACAAGTTGGAGAGCAGTTGCTGCAGCTTTGGGACCATATTCCTTTGGAAGTAAAAAACTGAACTGATTTAGCATGTCAGATAACATGATAGAGGTAGTTATTATTTCATGTATTGCTTTCTGGTTTTATCATAGAAGAAAAGGTATTGACATACACTTTATCATTACAGTACTGTCTTTCATTTGTAGCTTGTGGAAGAGCAGGTACACCTAGGACTAAATATTCTCTTCCTTTTTATTTTCTTCTAGCTGTCATTGTTGAAATATCAGCTCTAACCACTATAACCAGCATCATGCCTACAATACAAAGATGAGGAAGAAGGTGGCACAACAAACTAAATCCTGAAGCCGTTAGTCATGATGTGCAGCTTTCAGGGGAAAAAGAAGAGGGAATTATGTTGGTTTCAGTGTTTCCTTGTTGTAACAAATGTCAATAATGTTATCCACCAACCTTTTTTTGACTGAATTATTTTTTCTACAGTAGCGTGCAGATATTTAGAAGTGTGGTAAAGTTCAAAACTAAGTTTAAAGCAATGCACCATGTGTAAGTTGTTTGTGGGTTTAAAATAGCCCAGCAGACAGTTTGCATTTAAAGCATTCTCAATCCAGTAAATGTGTAAAAGAAACCAGTTTAATATTAATCAATCTTGCAGTGAGTAACATAAATAAATTGAGAATAGATGTCTCCAGATGTGTTGGGAGATTCCATAAGTGTTCATTGAACTTCTATATGCACAATGCAAGAGAGCAGAATATATTCACACAAACGATTAGATAGCTGGAGAATTTTTGAATTTTAATTTAAATACAGAAGCGAAAAGAGCATCAGACTTTTGAGAGTGGATTGGTCCAGTGCTGTTTCCAATGTCAATTTTTTTCTGCCTTTACAAATACCCACAGTTTGACAAGCTGAAATAGTCTTTCAGAGGCCTGTGGCCAAATGGTACTCTAATAGTTCACTAACTTGAACATTGTTACAAGATTTTTACTTCTTTTATAAAAAATAAAAAAATAATTACCAGTACAACTTCCTTAATCTTTCAATGTAGTCTTCATGTTTTCTTTCTATACGTCGTCTTTCAAGTTCTTTTCTTTCTTCTGTACTACTGTTGTTTTGGTTTATTGGGCTTTTCCTTAGTCATTAATGTGCTGTAATGTAAGGCTGTTACAAATTCAGTCTGCTCACTGTGTGCTCATTTTTAGGTTAAACCGAGAGCTTTTTCTGCTTCTGAGCCTCTCTTTAGTTTCTCATCTCTTCTCAGGATGTTCTCACAGTTCAGACTATCTCATGTATTCGTTCTTGCATTCTGTCTGTTGATGTCCATATGTAAACTGTTGGTTTTAGTAGGTTTAATGGCAAGACCAACTGGGTCCTTTCAAGGCTGGTAATGTCCAATATGGTGTTTCTGGAGATGGTGCATACAAAGGAGCTGTGGTGTTCATATTTCCTTATATGGTACTTCCAGCTCTGTGCTCACAAAGGAGTATGGGGAGTATTTCCTTGTACTGGATTACAGGTCCCCATGCTGGCATGAGTTGGCCCAGTGGGGCAGCAGGGGCGGGATGTAATGGTTGCTTACCCAGCCCAAATAGTATTACTGCAGTTTGATGGTAAAAAGAACAGTACAGCCAAGGACTTTGCATTCCACAGAGAGATTGTCTGGTCCAGGTCAACTTGTCTGGAGAAAAGGTTGTGCCCTGCTGCCTGCCTGACAGCCATGGTCCAGGCCAGTCTTGGAGGACTATTTGACTTGCTGTTGTTATAATCCAGATATTTATACTACTGATCTATATTTTTGCCTGTACTGTAATTTAGAGACAGATTGTTTACCCTGAAGCTGTAGGTCTGGTGTCTGTTAGCATATCCAATAACTTGGCAGGACTGCCTTAAGCCCTTGTGCTCTGGTGTCAGAAGTGAGATGCAGTACATGGCATCATGGCCAGTCCTGACCCTGTAGCCAGTGCCTCAGCTGATTATTTTGGGACTTTGCCCTGTCCCTTGATTCTAGATTAGAGAAAGCTGGGCAGAGGGAGACACAAAAGAACACTTATCCTGCTTATATTTCTTGTCTCATTTCATTAGAGATACTGAGCAGCATTTGAGGCAATGCAAGCCTGGGTTGATTACCTATGAAAAGATCCAGCCCATACCCAGGAGGACACTGGGGCTACAATAATTGATGTCACTCCAATCAGTAACAAACCAAACCAACAAGAGGTGGTGTCTGGCTTTAGCAAATATGGACACAAGAGTTATAAGAAGTATCCATGGATTGAAAGGTCACACCAGTCTGTGTAAAATAGAAGAATGGCAGGACAAAGCAAGTTGTTCTGTTACACTCCTGTGTACCAATACCACTTTTTTTAAAAAAAAAGTGGGAGTTTTCTTGAACTCTGAACATCTTAAAGCTGTTGAATTGTTTGTATTTTCAGTGGTGAGACACCAGATGAGGAGGGATGATACAGGAAAAAAGATTAACCTGAAAAAATATAAGCAATGGTATCAGGAAAATAGGGTTCTGAGGGTCCTTCAGAGTGAAGTTAGGTGATGCAGCTGGCTAGCACGTGACCTCTTGTTCCCTGGGGACTGTTTTAAAATGAAATTTGGGTTTATTAGCAGTTAGAAAAGAAATGTCCTCTCCTCAGGAAAAGCAGTGAATTATGGTAAGGAATTTGTATTATTAGCCTGCTGCTCTTTTTTGGACATATTCATCCTTAGGATTTTACTTCCCCAAAGAGGAGGATGATGAGAGGTGCGAGGCTGCAGGTAGATACTGAAAGACACATCTTCAGTTTTTATTAATTACTTTTTTATTTTACTTCTCCTGTGGAAAGCAGCCAGTATGAGATAGACAGTAAGGATACATTAATTATTAAAGGCTTTAAATAATAGTTTTCTTGTGTAAACATTATTGTTGTGGAGCACGAATTACCTGCAAGAAATGATGAACATGAGGATGGTTTTTCTAAGTAAAAAGGTCAGTGCAGGACAGGGCTCTGGATCCAGCTCCTCGCCCTGGTGTGTATTCTCTCCATGACTTTGATAATTTGATAAAGTGTTTAACTTGCTCAGCCTCTAAGCTACGTGTCTACCTGCATTCCTTGTCGGAGCTTTCTAGAGAATGCTTCTGAAGTGTGTCCTAATGAAATACTGTATATAAAAATTATTCAGGGTTTGTTTTGAGCTCTTGGTCCCTCAGTTTGTGGAGAATGTAACTCCTTGCCTAGCTGAAGTTCAGACATCAGTAGACTTCTCTGTAACACTCTGAGCTCTGCTCCTTGTAATTCTCTTGTCCTAGAGCAATTTTGTTTTAGTCTGCTTCAGTTGTAAACTGAAGAGACATCTCTTAAGAGTGCAGGAGCTGGCAATTCCAGTGTGTTGGAAGTCAAGCAAGCAAGGCAGGCCAGCTGAGCTGAGCAGGGATCTTCTGCTCGAACTTAGGTGGGAAAGAAAAGCGTATGGATACAAGGCAAGGCTGGACAGCATAGGAGCACTATAGGGGTGCTGTTCACCCCTGTAGGAAGAAAATTCTTGCAAGCAAAGGTAAATAAGAATTTACACTGGCCAGCACTGAGAAGGATGACAAAAAGGGGTTTTAAAAATATGTTAACAGCAAAAAGTGGATCAGAGATGACATCATTGCTTAACCTTGTCAAGCATCTCACAATTAGAGGTAGACAAAGTCGAGGAGACATTTAATACCTTTTTTATCTCTCTTCAACACTGATTATGAGCCACAGAACCCTGGGAGCCCAGTGTCAGAAGACCTTTACTGGAAGGATCATAAGCTCCCAGCCCATCCTGACCTTGTCTGAGACTTGCTGCTCCAGCTGCATGTGCATAAATTTATGACGCCCAAAGGGATTCATCCCAAGTACTGAAAGAGCTGGATAATATTGAGGGTCCTCTTTCCATTATTTTTCAATGGTCTTGGGAGTCTGGATAGGTCCCAGTCAGCTGGAAGCTGTCAAATTATTGTCCCAGTTTTAAAGAAGGGTAACGAGAAAGATTAGTAATTACAGGCTGTTAGTCTCCCTTCAGTGCCTGATAAAATTATCACAGAGTCACAAAACATGCTGAATTGAAAGGGACCCACAAGTCCAGTTCCTGGCCCTATGCGGCACCAGTCCCAAGAATCATGCAATGTGCCCGAGACTGTTGTCCAACACATCTTGAACTCTGTCAGGCTTGATGCTGAAACCACTTCCCATGGAGAGCCTGTTCCAGTGCCCAGTCACCCTCTGGGTGAAGAACCTTTTCCTTATATCCAACGTAAACATCCCATGACACAACTTCAGGCCATTTCCTCGGATCCTGTCACTGGTCACCACAGAGAAGAGATCAGTGCCTGCACCTCCTCTTCTCCTCACAAGGAAGTTGCAGACTGCAGTGCAGACTTCCCCTGTCTCCTCTTCAGGCTAAAGAGACCAACTGACCTCAGCCACTCCTCATACAGCTTCCCCTCAAGGCTTCACCATCTTAGTGGCCCTCCTTTGGACACTCTCTAGCAGCTCAGTGGCTTATTTGTATTGTGGCACCCAAAACTGCCCCCAGCACTCAAGGTGAGGCAACCCCAGTGCAGAGCAGAGTGGGACAATCCCCTCCCTTGCCCAGCTGGGGATGCTGTGCCTGATGCACTCCAGTGTTATGAAGAAGGTTATACTACACTACAGAGTTAGGAAAAAAATACTGAAAGGGACTTGAGGTCGACTGCACAAGTCATTGGCCACAGCCAGGGTTTGCAAGGGGAAGGTCCTACTTTAATTTTCCTTTTATTGAAAGGTCACACATCTAGTTGACTAAGGGAAGCCAGTAGATGTGATGTGTTTTGATTTCAGTAAAGTTTTTTATACTTTCTCTCCCAGTGTCCTTCTGGATACACAGTCTAGCACACAGCTGGACAAGCTCACAATATATTGGGTGGGCAGTTGGCTGATGAGTTGAGCTTACAATGAATGGGGAGGTATGAGGCTGGTGGCTAGTAATCAGTGAGGTTCCACAGGGCTCAGTTTTAGGGAAAATGTTCTTTAATGTTTGTATAAATGATCCGGATGCAGGAGTTGAATGTGCATTAAGTAAGTTTGCTGATTATACTAAACTGGAAAAAACTGTGGACTCCCTTGATGGTAGAGAGGCCCTGCAAAGAGAACTGGATAGACTAGAGAGCTGGGACCATCACCAGCCATGTGAAATTTAACAAGGGCAAGTGCCATGTTCTGCTCCTAAGATGGGGTAATTCTAGACATACGTACAAATTGGGGGATGAGAGACTGTAGAGCAGCCTTTGCAGAAAGAGATCTGGAGGTTTAGGTCAATGACAAGTTGGATAGGAGTCAGCACTGTGCGCTGGCAGCCAGAAGGACCACCCGTGTCCTGGTATGTATCAGCCACAACATTGCCAGACAGCTGAGGGAGGAGATTATCCTGCTCTGTTCTTCACTGGAGCGGCTTCACCTCAAGGACTCGAGTGCTGTGTGCAGCTTTGGGCACCATGATATCAGGACATCAGACTACTGGAGTGTGTCCAGAGGAGGGTGACTTAAGATGGTGAAAGACCTCTGAGTCAGGACTTAGGAGGAGCAGCTGAGATCCCGTGGCTTGTTCAGCTAGGAGAAGAAAAGGCTAAGGAGTGACCCCTTCGCAGCATACGGCTTCCTCAAAGCGTACAACAGAGGCTGAACTCTGGTGTCCTCATGGTAGGATATGAGGAAATGGAACGAAGCTGTATCAGAGGAAGTTCGGATTGGACATTAGGAAAGGGTTCTTCACTGCGTGGGTGATCAGTCATTGCAACAGGCTACCTAAGGAAGTGGTCATGGCACCAAGTCTGCCAGAGTTCAAGGAATGTCTGGACAATGCTGTTAATAGTGTAGTTTACTTTTAGGTCGTCCAGGAAGGAACAAGGAGTTGCACTTCAATGACTGCTTTAGACCCCTTCCAAATCGAGACAGTCGATGATTTTCTCTCTTTTTTTTGTGCTGGTTCTGTAAGGAGTTAGTAACTAGATTTTCAAGAAGAGATAAAATCACTTCTGTGTGTGTCAGAAAGGTATTTGCATTTCTGTTCTCAGTGACTTCTATAAACTGGCAAAAGAGAGATGAGAAAGTTCAGTAGTCCTGTATTTACTTGAGACTTTGCAATAGTGTGTGCCAGTATTATATGCAGTAATACTAAAACAACAGCAACAAAAAGTAAATTGCACAACTTTAAAGACTCTAGATGCCACAGGACGTTTTCTTTTGGACATTAACTCTGCCACAGCATCATTAGAAACTAAGTTAGACCAAAAACAGGCTGGACCTGATGCCGTCACTAAAAAGACTACCAGGGATGTGAGTGGCTGTGAAAGAGAAGGAGATAAAAAAGATATCTAAAGATTTAAAAGAAAAGGAATATTTAGGTATATATATAAAAAAGGTTTTTAAAAAAATATATGCATGCTTTCTACTTCAATCCGGAACTGAAGACTTGTTTGCACTAAGTAGAGTCGTTTAAAATCCATCTTTGTCTCCTTTTTTTTTTTCTCCCTTGTAATACACTGATTATTAGTTTAGCACTCAATTTACATAAAAGTAGTCAAAATAGCCTACAAGAATCCTGTACATGGACAACAGTCAAATTCTTGGCATATTGCTGCTTCTCTCTGCCAGTCAAGGTGCAATCATTTTGTAAACAGGCCTCCCCAAGAAAAGCCATGCCCTGCAGATTCTACTTGAATCCATGTTCTGGTTGAGACAGCAGACAGATGGAAAGTCAGTTTTCAGCTGCACTGCAACCATTCTCTCTCCAAGTCAGCTGTAGGAAAACTGGTTCTCTCAGTGGGAACATCATCTGTCATTTTTTTATAGAATCATGGAGTTGTTTAGGCTGGAAAACACTTTTAAGTTCATTGAGTCTAACTGTTAGCCTAACACTGTCAAGTGTGACAAAATAGCCACTTTGTCTTAATCGTTAAATAGGAGTTAGTTGGGAATACAGCAAGTGAAAAATGGGGAGTGTCTAATGTAAATGAAAAATGAACAAATGAGCCACCAGATCAAGAAAAGTAAAAGAATGCATTTACTCAGTAGAGAATGCTAACATAACAGGCTAAAAACCAGAAAAATAATCAATTGGATGTGTACAAAACATCTGTAGTAAAATAAAACGTCAGCCAAGTTAGGTAGGTACCTAACCTATTCTATTCTATTCTTCTATTCCACTCTCAAATTCTCATTAAGTACTAAATATATAAAATTTTAATTTGTTTTTAGGATAAATGTGACTGGGGAAGAGATTTGTGATTAATTTATTGAAAAGAATAAACAGAAAATCAAAACCATTTTCTGACACTTCGCAGAAGAAATATTTCTGAACTTTGTGCACAAATGAAGATAGATTGGTTCTCTACTGCTGTAATTTTGCCAGGACCACTTGTAACTTCATTATTTTGTTTCACACTTGAACTGTGAGCCATAGAGGACACTAATGGTTGTGCATTTTGTGGAATTATTGGAAGTTTTGTTTTTCAACTGTAGTTGAAAAGCTGTTGAGAGCTTAGAAAGGTTTCTCTGTTACCAGACTTTTGGTGTGGATGTGTTCCCAAAGTAGACAGTTTCTAGTATTCAGGTCTTTCTCTGCAGGTGAAGAAAATGTCTAGTACCTGATAAAGGGAAATGACAACTGAACATCTGCTTTGAGGAGTCTTGATTTGCCCTCTTCCCCCGTTGCTTTTGAAGACTCATAAGCCTTAACCTCTGTCATTCATTTTGCCACTTCCCTAGTAACGCAATCACTTCTGACTTTTGATGAGTATTCAAAATGACACCAGCGCTCACCCTGTGATCTCTGAGGACAGAAGCAGTTTGGCTATCCAAAGATTTTCTCTTCTCTTTTTAAAAGGGAAGTAGAATAAGGATCCCTATCATTAGGGAAAACCAGAAAGTTACATCTGCAGAACAATAATGAAGAAAAAAGACATGCAAGGTATTGGGATAAGAGGAAGCTGTTTCTGACTAGCATTTCAGAAGCCTTCTCATTCCATGAATTGGCATGGGATGGAAACAGCAGCTTATTACATGGAGAAAAATGGAAAAAATGTTCATATGGAAAAATGGCTGTGCTGTTATTATCATTGTATGAAGGTTACTGTGATTTGTCTCCATCTCTTCTTTATCTTGGATAACTTGTGATTTTTCTCTGGATCTGACAGCAGGAATATGGTGAAGAGGACCTTTCTTGCCCCTGAAATGGGTACTGAGTGTGGTTAAGTCTATCCCTGTGATTTCCCTGCATCAGCTGTACTGTTGAAATGGGAGGAAGAAATCGATATTCTTCTTACAAACAAGTGTTTTATACACTTGAAACCGGGAGACTGAGAATATATTGAAACATGTTGCTTGGTTGTGAAAAACTATGGTGCTAGTCATGTCCTCTCTGACTGCAGCCCTTTCTCTCCACATGATCAGAGTGGTCATTCCTGTTCGTTAACATGGCATGTGGGGGAATCCTGATTAAAAGGATCCTAAGAGATAAATTTATTTTTTTGTAAGAGTAGAAGCTGGAATATGTTTTTTTTCTTCCTATATCTGAAACTGACTGAAGGGAGGGAGAAAAGTTGTACTAAGTGTTCAGCCTCTGAGTGTTCCCATTGCACAGGGTACTCTTACTTGGCATAAACTGGGTTTTGTGGACTTGGTGTCTTGCTCTATCCTTCAGCTTTTTTTTTTTTTTTTTTTTTTTTTTTTTTTTTTTGTTTTNTTTTTTTTTTTTTAGTTGTCTTTATGCTGTCGAATAAGCTGTATGAAGCACTGTGTAATGAAACAATAGATAAAAGCTTTTGTATTGATCTTGCCTAAAGTGGCTCTGCAGCAAATTGTTCTGCAGTCTCCTGGAGCACTCCCAGTGGCCTGTGGGGCAACAAGGATGTATCTATTTACTATTTAAGGGAATCATAAAAGTCTGGGTTTGGTCCACATCTACTGGTGAAGAGAAGGTACTGAGTAACAGAGATAGAACAAAATAGTATCTCTGAATTTGGACCATCATAAACACCCCCTTGTTTTAATTTCAGATGAAGACAAGTACAGCATGGAGTTGAGATCTAGCTCCAGGCTGGAGAGTTTCACAGTGATTCCTTCTTGCTGTGTTTATTAAAATAGATGTCTCTGTCTTTCCTGTACTTACCTGTAGTCTGTGTATCTTGCTGCAGCCAGGCTTCCTTTATGATCTGCAAGGGAATCCTGTTTGACTGGATTGTGAGTAATTAGTACTGAATACAGATGGAGTGAATCTGGTTGATGCACTACTTCTGGAGGTGCTAAAATCAGAGGGAAAAATCAGCTGTCTAACCTTTGATGGTGATTCCAGGCCTAAATGAAATGTAATGTGAGAAAAGGCCTATTGTTGCAGGAAAAACAAATAGAACTTCCCAGAGTAGTGCAGTGAAAGCTTAGAGGATATCTGCTTTAAGTTCTAGGGATTGTACCAGATATACAAAAGGGTGTGTATGCCATATCCAATTGGAGAATCATGTCTGGGAGTAAGTCCAATTAATTAGGTCCTGATGGTTTCTTCCAAGGATTATTCTGTGTGATACAGCTCCTGTACATCATGTTGGGCTCCTGGGATGTGATGTGGCCTACCAGGGTAATGGGCTTCAGCACCAGAGAAAGCTCTGTCTTGGAGATGACACTGGGGTACTTCTTGTTCTTCTCAGGGCCAGGCAGAGTGTGCTGCTGATGTTCTCCTCAATGTGGGGCAAACAGGAAAGGAAGGTGAAGTGGACACAAAGTGATCACAGTAGGCAACACTTCTAAACAGCATGAAACACTGTGTGCTCTGGAGTCATTGTGGGGGTCTACTATAGGCTATCCACCCAGAATGAAAACTTCAACAAAGGATTATGTAAGGGAGTGAGGGGCACCTCCAAGTAAAGTGCACTTGTCCTTAGTGGGGAATTCAACTTGCCGGCTGTTAACTGGGCGTACCACCCAGCTGGTACAAACTGGTCCAGCAAATTCCCGAAAGGGTCAGGAGGAAATCTTTTTATTGGTGTGTCCATGGCAAAGCCACACCCTTGTGAATCCACCCATAAGGGGAAGGAAGAAACCCAAGATTCATAAATACTCATGATCAAAAGGAATGACAAAAGTCACAGGGTCTGCAAAAACTCACCAAGTTTTATCAGTAAATTACATGCTTAGCATGGAAATTACTATGTTAGTCCCTAACCTGCCCTATATACACATGGCAGAGGGTTTGGGAGACAGGGATAGGGTGAAAGAGAAGGGAGAAAAGAAGAGATGAATTAAAGAGAGGCAGAGAGAAAGGAAGAGGAAAAAAAAAAAAAGAGATCAGCAGTGCTGCTTCCAGCGTCAATCCGCATGATGGGATGTCCTTCCTGGGTCCAGTGTTGATCCAGCTGTTTCAGCATCAATCCAGATTGTGTGGATGTCAGTCCTAGTTGCAGTGTCAATTCACATGATGGGATGTCCAGAGTCCTGGGAGCATTGCCCAGGCTTGAGGGGGGTGCTTTTTAAAGATAGGTAAAGGGAATATGCCAATTAGTTATCACACACAGGCCGTTCTTTCAGACCTTTCTGGAAGTGGATCATAGGCTTCATTGCTCTTGGATGGTCTTGAGTCTGCCCTACAGTCCATGCTTATTTCTTGGCTTAATTCCCACTCTTTGGCTATGCTGTGTTGTGCATACTTCCAGGGACTAGAACAAGGATGCTTGTCCCAGAAGAGTACCTCCACATAGCCCCCTTCTCCAGTCACAGCTTGTTGTTTCTTGTATCCAGTTATTGCCAACAGTGCTGGGTTACTCCCAACAGCTCTTGTGTGTTTTTTACCAAGAGTCTTTGGCTGACTGCACAGCCATTGGGCTATCAGTGCCTGAGACACGTACACTAGGGTCTTATCTTCTGGGATTCTCCATCTGTGTTGCTCCTGTGGGATGCTGACCAGGCTCTAGGCCAGCTGGCATCTCTGGGGCCCAGCCTGGTGCAGGCAGTGGGGTGCTAATTCTCAGGCCTTCCCCCCATGCAGGCACACTGGCACAGCCTGCTCAGAGCCTGGAGCACCTGCCTGAAACAGGCAGGATGTTGTTGGTGGACAGCCTGCGGCCCTCTGATGCCATGGGCTTCTGTCTGTCTGAGCGAGGCCTGCACTGGAACCTGGCCAAAGGCCTGTGCCTTGTGAGGAGAAGGCTCCTCTTCTGCAGCAGTGCTCAAGCTTTGGTCTCCATCATCTTTCACCTGGAACAGGTCATGGTCTGTCTTGTCTTCTCTTTTGGACAGTTCTTTGTCACCTTCCCCTTGGGACAGCTCTTGGTAAATACTTCCCCTAACAGCTGTAGGAAAAAGGAGAAAGGTCCAGAGTGGCACAAGGAACGGAACTTCAGTTGTAGGAAAGGCGGAAATGTGATCCTTCCAATGTACTTTTAAGGAGATGAATTGGGGAGAATAAGCTTTAGCAAGCCTTGTAAGAGGCAAAGCACTTTATGAATATGCTGAAGTGAACTTCCCTAATAGAACCTTTTTTGTCAAGGTGGTTCTTCACTGGTTATACTGACTGCAACTTAGTTTAATTGTCAGAATTGTCCCTTGCTTTTGGCAGAGACTTGCGTGGATGCTCAATGTTAGTTATAGCTCTGTTCAGTGTCTGAGCAAGCTGAAAACTCCAGGTATGTCCATTTTTGAGAAATGATATTGGGAACAGCCTGGCTGGCTTTTAAATGTGTGTTATCTTTTGGTTACTTTCAGCACAATATAGCAATCACATTTAATTTTACAGGTCTCTGAACACATCTTCAAATATTTTGTTTCCTTTTTAATTTAATATTTAGAAAATATGTGCTGAGTATTCTTTATTTTGTATTTATGTTTTATAAAATTACTGCAAAGGTGAAGGGAGTATAACTGGAAGGGTGGTATGGTCTCATAGGAAGAAACACTTTAATAGTTGTTGCAATAAAAAGTGATTTATTTGGGAGAAACTTAGTAGCAAATGAGATCTCTATCTTGTTTCTTAGGCATCTCAGAGCAAAAAAAACAAAGACTGAGAAAGAACCTATCCATTGGACTATATGAGGTGGTGGTAAATATGGGATTTAATTCTGTGATAAGTACCAGCTTAGTTTTCGAATAGAACATGGAAACAGGACACTATTTCCACTGAACAGGTCTCCCTGCTGGAAGGTCTTTCCTGGCAATCTCAAAATTTCCTAGTTCTTAATATTTTATATGTTAATTTAATTCTAATTATATCTGATATTACTTAAATAATTTGATCTGAGTTAGTGTGGGCTAAAATGCTTAATTTTTTAACCCAAAATTATATTGTTACTTAATTCTTAATTAATCAGTCTCTAAAAATCTTCTTACATTTCATTAAAATGTCCATTTTCATCTTCCTTAGAAAGTGTTCCTATTTCCAGTGTAAATAAAAAAAAAGGATTGTTCCCCACTTAAATTTTTTTTTCTTCCCATCAGCCCTCTGTTTTTAAATTCTAATCTTTCTGGAAGCTCCTGTAAACACACATGATCACTAGATGGTGATGTTCTGCCAAAGAAAAGCTTAAACTGTGGGAAGTACAGATTCATGAATAAAGGATAAAAAAGGCCAGAGAATGTAGAGATTACTAATCTTTAATTATTGTAGTTTTTTCTTTACAGTTTTGCAAAAGTTGTAAGTTCAGGGGGAAAAAAAGCCTCTTTCTGGTTGATCTATTTCAGTCTGATGAATTATTTTTTATGGACCTTAACCTGAATAATGGTCCTTGTACATGAATAATTACATCTTTCATCTTTTAACACTACTGCTGTAAAGACCTTGTGAAGGTTGGTGGCACCTGATACAGCATTTTCAATGCTAAACTTTAAATATATGCATGGAGTCAGAATATGGAAGGCAGTAAATAATACCAGGTTTCTGTTTTCATGAATGAACTTGCTTTGTTTTGTTTTCCTGATCTATAAGGAGATACAAAAGTGTTCCTTAAAACCAGGACAGTCCGCTCTTAAAGAACAGGATAATTTTTGTTTTTGTCAGAGGGAATAGTGTGCAGGGTACTTGGACTTCCAGAAGAATCATCGTTCATAATTTAAAAACAAATGTTAAAAATTCTTCAGTTTTTTCCCAAATACTGCATTTCTTGTTATCTCCCCAAATTTTGACCAGATGGGTAGAATTTGTATTTCCAAAATAAAACAGAAGTTTTGGTTTTTACCTCTGTATTAAAAAGAAACTTAAAAGACACATTCAGTCCTTTTCTCTCTGGCAGTTGCTGTTTGAAACTTATGATACAAAAGTTGCAATAATACAGGGCACCTGCATGCTAAAATAACTGAATTCAGTCTTATCTGCCCTTTGATATGTACTTCTCTGTAGCACACCTCTTGTTTTCCAGCAAATACAAATACTTTCTTTAGAGCAACTAACATTCTTACATCTGCAAAGTTATTTATCTTTGCAATCTCCTTAGTATAGATTAAGAAGGAGCAGAAGCACACAGGCAGCTGTAAAATAATATAAGGATCTTATGAATAGTTATCCTTGCACTTGTGGGTTATCAAATATTTTAATCTCTGAGCACAATATTTTGGACTGGATAGGCATGAGGGGAAAGAAATAGTCTCCTGAGTCAACAGCAACCTGCCTAGGAGTTCCTACATGTCTTTTGGGAATTGTATGTGACAAATGGTAAACCAAAATTTTCCACCCAGATCCTGTCCCTACCAATTGCATTCCAAAACTAGTTGCTGAGGTCTCATTAAATAAAAATTTAATTCTCCTCCCTTGCCTCTGCCCCTATAAAATGCTTTCTGAAAAACATTAAGAGCAGTGAACAACAAACTGCCAGAGACTTATGGCTACCCACCAGCCTCACAAACAAACACAGTTTTGAAAAGCAGACAATAGAGAAGGGAGAGGGAAAGGCATTGAGACATATTGGTACAAAGAATTGTTTCAAGTCTGGTGATGTCTGTGAGGGTTCTGGGTTAAAAAAATAAAATAATCAGCATTTTTATACCAGCAGAGTAAATACCTGGTGCAAATGCAACTCGTTGACAAACAAGTCAATACTGTTTATTTCATTTGTGGCAGTAGTAATAAGCTGTGTCAGCATAAGCAGTCTTGCTGTGTAAGCTGTATCTATCCTGTGAGGGTTCATTAACGTTGCCTGCTGTAGATCAGGCCTTTTAGAGGAGCTTCTTGCTTACTTACTGGCAACAATCAGAAAATGAGAGAAACATTAGTGATTTCAAGTTTTCATCTGATTAATAAGTTCTACATTCATCCCTTTTAAATGTTGTGACTATTCCAGCATTGCTGTGTGTACTGATGACACCCTCTTGTATGGAGGTGGTTTTTAGGCAAAAATCAAGGCACACCATGCTAGCTTGCTTTTTCCCACCAAGAAATGTCCACCCTGTGAGCAGTTCCACAGGTCTTACAGCCCTATCTGAAGGCTTTTGCCTGTTTTATTCTGTGTCTAATCAGGCTGCAAACGGAAAATTTTTCCGGAGTGGAAAATACCAAGATTCTATTACACGTCTTGAGGACAAGAGTGCTGTAGGAAAGGCAAAACCATCCCAACTCTGTAATACTGAAATCTTAAGAAACTGCTGGAGAACCAGCAGGATCCTGTGGAATTGAATTAGGGGACTACTATAAAGATGCCTGTGTTTATTACATTTATTTTTAATTTCATGGTCTCATTTTACAGCCAAGTACAAAGTTGTATCCAACGGAAGAGGAGGAAGCTTGTTCCTCAGCTTACCTGCATTTATCAGGTCCAGAGGAAGAGTCCTTGGCATTTCTGATGAGAGGAGCATTTAGCAGGAGTCTGTGGCTATACAGCACATTTTTTTTCATTTAACCAGGAATATTTAATTTAAAAAGTGAAGCAGCACTTTCTAGTGCATTCCCCTTGCAAGTAAACATTTTAGATCCACAGGCTGATGGTATTTAGTCCTTTGAAAAATTAATAACCTATGAAATGTCCTCATTCATAAGGAAAATCTGTTACATTTTCTGAAAAAACAGACTTTCATAATGCTTTCCATATTAAACATTAGGATTTGATTGAGAAAACAGGATTCATATTTATATATGAAAATTGTTCTTCCTCTGTAAGTGTCTGGATTCTATAATATTTCAGTTTTACAGATTTTTTATGCTGCCACTTAGTAACTCTGTGGATTCCACATCTGGGATGAATGAACATCATCTGTAGTTGTGATAATCTTTTATGTGAATTTGTTTACCCTTGACAAGAAAGCTACTTTTTAATGTATTTAATTATGCCACTTTTTCCTATATTGTGAAGCATTAGGAAAAAATCCACAATTTAATCTTTAAGGCACCCTCAGTATAGCAGCTCTGCTTTTCTCGTAGCCAATCAGGATAGGTCTCAATAACAGTGATATTCCTTGGGTTTTATTGCAAAGTAATAAAATGCTGAAGCCTGTTAACTCTATTGGTGATGCATTCAGAATGGCATCCATGCTGTCAACATTTAGCTGATCCTGCTTTTGAGTGAAAGGAGATTTTGGGCATTCAGTTAGCTTCTGGAACTGGAAGGAGACATGAACAGCACTCTAATGCCACGGTTATGCACATGTAACTGCTTTTGGTTCAGTCTTTTCAAGCAGTACCAGGTAAAACTGCTGCCAAAAACTTAGTTGTAAAGTGTTTTTTTCTCATGCAATGGGAACAGTGGGATTAGCATAACAGTTATTTTACTTAAATTTTCTAGTCTGGAAGTCTTTCATTCATGAAGATGCCTATAGATGATTGTGCAGTTAAGCCATTCTGGTAATGCCAATCCCAACCCCAATGAAGCTGTCGCAGGGAGCCTGTGTCTGCAGGGTAGTCCCAGAATACCTGGTTGCACAAGGCAGACCTGTGCCTGCAGCAGAGCTCTCTGCCTGCAGCAGGATAGTGAAACTGGCATCAAGTCCTTTAACTTGTCAAAACCCACAAATACAATGAGAGGGCAGCATAGAGTCTTTGCTCACTGGGAACAGAAACCTTGTACTACAGTTTACAGTGCCCAGAGTTTGCATTGGAGACTGGAACTCTCTTTGGGTCCAGGATGGATACACCTGTTAATTTCATGCCTTTTTGTGTAATTGCAGTCAGATGGTGGCATCTCTCTGTCCTTTGATGCTTCAGAGCTTTGAACCGGTGATAGAAAGGTAAAGAGTGCTGTATGCTGTACATCAAAAACTGTCTCTCATCTACTATATTTTGCACATCTAATCAAGGTAATTAATAGAGAAGGTGTAAGGACTGTGGCCATCTGGGTATATAGCAAAAGGAAATGGAGAAGAGTTAAGATCACTCAGCAGTAATGAGGTAGTGTTTTGTAAGTATTTTTTTTAACAAGCTAATAAGTTCTCCTTTACAAAGAGAGAGTGATATGGGCACAATCATGGAGTGTATCTCATAGTTTCCCCCTCATTTCATTGAGGAAAAAGGCTTCTAAATTTGGTTTCTTTAGTTGTGAGTGTAAGTTCTGTATTACTCATTGGCCAGTCGGTAACAGCGAAGGTAGGTGATCGTGAAGAGCTTTTCATCAGGAGACCTATGGCCTGTCTACTTGTGTAGTGGTTTAGCCCTGGCCAACGGCCAAAGCCCCACTAGAACCGCTCTTTTCCCCCTTCCGAATTGAACTGTGTTACTAACCCATGATAAGAAATGCTGGTAGAGAAGCAAAATCAG